>VYZR01073175.1:0-17958 GCA_013400675.1 Oxylabes madagascariensis | reverse complement strand
AAATGTTGCTGGAGACATAAAATACAAGAGGAAAAGGCTATACTTGTGTTTCAGGCCTGCCTGGCATGGAAAGGTTGGGTTTTGTTTTTGATTATGTTCTCTCAAACATTAAAATCTGCCTGCCAATACGTTCTGAGCTTCACACGCTTCATTTAACTACAGACATAGCAACAGATAAATATGCCATGACAAATTTGGTAACGTTACTTTATTGACGGCCAAAAAAAACCCCCAGATCACTCAAGACTAAAAGCCTGAACTCCTGCCAAACAAACACAGGCAAAGTGCTGAGATGAAAGATTTCGCGCCAGAAATGGACAGACACTACTAAAACGCCCAATAACTGGAAGGTCTCCACAAAGGTGAGGGCTCAGCTGTAGAGTATCCTCAAAGAAACAGAAACAGAGAGTGAAAACATAATGAAAGGTAAACGAACCACACTTCAGATGACTGGTCATTGCTGCTCAGGTGACTGCATCAGCAGGACAAGAGAACATCAGGCAGGACTCACTTGTCAGAGGCACTCAGTGCACCTTGTGCCGGCGAGGTGTGTGTGGGGATTTGAAGTATCTATTTATGATGGCTGAGGGGAGCAGATTAAAGTTATACTTGCAGCTATTAAAAATGATCAGATTAGTGAAATCTAGAGACGAGAGAGAAGCTTCAGAGGGAAGAGCCAAAGCTAATTAATTGGGCAGCGTGATGGGAGAAGAAATTAAGCGTGGACAGGGGGAGGGTAAAACATATTGGAAGGAACAACTTCAATGCTTCATAATCACTAGTGATTTCTAAATTAACTGGAAGCATGAAGGCAAAAAAATTATGTGGGTGTATCTGTGGACAATAGAGTGAAAACCATCTGGTTAATGTACAGTGGTGAGGCAAAAACCTCGAACATGCTGTCAGATTGCTTTCTTAGAGGGATACAAAAAATAATAAAAATATTACAGTACTTTGTTGGTAATGACTCAGCTGTTAGGGATATGTTGAGGTTTTTCAATTAGAAGACAGATTCAGATCATTTATTGTGAAAAATACAGTTTAAAAACCCCAAGTCTCCTGTAAAAGTGAAGCATTAAGCCCTGGAGGGCAGAATGAAGTTTTTAAAGTGTTTATGAGGAAGTCTGGCCATTTAGGAGGCAGCAGTAAACAACACATAAGATGCAGTTCCCTTATGAAACATAGCACCCAGCATCAGATCTTGTCAGGACTCCGATATGATGTGAATAGCACCTGATAACACAGATAACTCCAACCTCACATGTAGTTAAAGCTCCTGAGAAACCTGTGTTTGCAACATATACAAATAGCATCCTTCTGGAATTAGTGCCATTTTCCTCCTTCTTAGCAAGCGTCTTCTGAGGAGGCTGAAGATTAAAATGCTTCAGTGCAGTAAAATCCACAGGGAATTCCTTCCTATCCCTCCCTTGCTCCCCATCACCCACAGCCCTGAGTGTCTCATAGCCATGTCAAAGGGGGGCCTCTTACCCCTTCTGAGTGGCGCTGAAGCAGTATTCAGGTGTCAGGCACTGTTCTTTGGCACGCGATGGATGGAGGAAGGAGGTACTTTTGGAAAGCACCTGAATTCTGCAGTAATTAAGCTCCCAGTTGACATGCTGTGAATAGATATTCAGTGTGACCTTTTTCTTGCTCCAACTATGAAATCTTGCTGGATGCCTAAAGTATGTGGCAGAATCTCCAGCTCTTTACAGCATAAGAAACTCCCATTCTCCTGGACAGTTGCCTTAGGAAGACAGGATGCGGAGGTCATCATGGAGAAGGGCAAGTCCTCATGAGGGCAAGAGACCTCCATGAATTCCGAGTGTCCCCATCAGAGCTGATGCTCCTGGACTAGACCCAGCTGTGATATAGGCTGGGAGAGCTAGTGTGGGATTTTCACACACTGGGGACCAGTGTGGGATTTTCAAGAATATGAAGGCGCAAGGAGGGAGAAGGAGGTGGTGTGTATAGGTGCAGTCATATCATGTAGGGGATATGTTCAGGGAAATAGCAGACATCTGGAGGACGAGTGGGATACGGAAGGGAACCCTGTGTGCTGTCTAGCTGCTTTGCATTGCTCTGGAAAAGCAAAGCAGCTCTAAACCCAGAATAGCTGCTCCATATGCTTTGGCTGTTTTCGCACACAGCCAGAGCTTTGTGGTAAATCTGGCCGTGAAAGATAACAGTCCCTTAAAAATGCTGAGCTGGTGGGACTACTTGTCCACCATGGATGACCTCAGAACAGTCCTTCCAGCCTGATTCACTGTGATTCTGCAACTGCTGAAGGTAAAACTCTGAGTTATGAAGAAAATCAAGGAGGAAAACCACACGACCTCAAATCCTTACTCCCATGTAGCCTGAAACAAAAAAAGCTCGGTGAGCCTCAGCTGTAAAAATGTAGATGTGCTTGGGACAGGGCACAGTGTTTGAGGCCTGTCTGTGCATTCTGCATCCTATTATGTTGAATTTAAGTCATAAACTGAAGACTTCACTTTGACATAATTCTTCCCAAGAATAGAATCTGTGACATGTGGTTGCCTGGCAAATCTTGCCCATCTCTGATTGTGAGAGAAGTGAGGTCAATGGCTGACAGATGTGATCCAGCCTTCCTGTTACCAGGGCTGGTTTTGCTGCTGGTACAGACTGCAGCCACTAGTCCCTAGGGCCTTGGAGGGCATGGAGCAAATAGCAGGATTCAGCCATGTTTTCAGAGGATATGACAAAGAGAAAACTCCTCATGTTCCACCGCGGGCTTTGAGCCAACAGGGTTCAATCCTGTTCTCTCACAAGGGCCTGGACTGTGGTGCTTCACTTCATTAAAGATTCTTCTACTTACTGTTTTTTTCTGTTCCCTCTCGTTTTTCAGAATTGTCCTGCTCTGCCCAAAAAACCCCATGTTGAACAAGGTTGTGTCCCAACCTATGCATGAGGGGACATGGACAGCCACCGCAGCTGGGGGCTCTCAGACTGTCCACATGCTGTGACGTAGCGGCAGAGGGTTTAAGTCCAATCCCAGGAAATACAGCTACTACCTGAAGTGGCCATCGCTTGCATGATAGCAGGTCTCCCACTGACTAATTGCTGAATAAACCCTCTTTAGAGGCTGGCAGAGTGATCCCTGGGGACCTCCTTATGCAGCTATTAGCAGGAGGCAATGCCTGTGGAAATGAAGCTTTACCAGGCTGCTGAAGCCGCAGACGAAAGGCAGGCAGCAGGGTTAGGATGAAAATATCAGCGAGCAGCTGTGTGAGCACTACCAGGACCTTCCCCATTTGTGCTCAGTCCCTTGCTGGCTCAGAGGGGCAGTGATGGGCTGCATCCCTGCCTTTGGGATCCTGTAGTCTCCTGCAGACCCTTTAGCATCTCTCTGCCCTCCCCTGGGGCCTTGTGCTCTACTCGTAAGCAGTTGAGGGCACCCTCCACTTCATGGCTGGGGGGAGCGGGGAGCGGACCTTGCACCAGAGCAGCCTCCTGATGCAACCCCCTGCACACAGACCTGCAAATCACTTGATTTATCCTTGTTTCCTCATTTCTGGTATCAGATCTCTGAGAAACTGACTGTGAACATATTAAGGAAATTCAACTTGTCAAACAGGAACAGAAGGACTTTGCCCCCCAAACCTTTAAAAAGGTTTGAAATTCACTCAAATAAGCAAAAAAATAACTGAGCTGTCACACATGAGGCACATGAATCATCTTCAGGGAGGAATGCAATTCTGGCGATGTCTGGGCTTGAAGTTAACTGTAGTTAACATTATAATGACTCATACCACATATGCGTCATATCGTTTTTCATTAAGAGCAGCGTTCTGATGTCCTGTGACCAACTGGAAGCTGGAATTGTGCTCCCAAAGCCTTGGGATGGGAACTTGTCTTGCTCATAAGTTCTGTCTTAGTGTCAAAGGCACTATCAGCCTTCAAATACTAAAATAATGATAACAAAAATAACAACAATAATCCTCAGATCAAACACTTCATTCAAGTGACAAATTGAGATAGGCTTTGGAGCTGTCCTCACCAGGAGTGCCATGATTTTAGTAGGGAGAAAATGGATAAATTGAGGGCAGGCCCCTCCAGAGAGGCCTCTTCTGCTCTCAGCTCATTAATGTCAAACCAGGCTCTTCAGCCGATTTCTGATCTTCAGACAAGGTCAAAATTTCCATTTTTGTCTCTCCACAGAAAGACCTTGGATTCCTCTTCTACAACCTTATGACCCTCCCAGCATACTCCCAACAAATTTTTGTTGTGCAAATCCATGCTAGTCAGGCACGGACATCAGCTCTGGCAGCCCAAGTGACTCAGCCAACATCACCCAGACCAGCCCATGTGTCACCAAGCCTCTGTTTGTCTGCACTTGCCAGGGACCAGAGCTATTCTAGCTCTGGTCCCTGGCAAGTGACCCTTTACCCTGCAAAACAGGGCTCTGGAGGCTGGTGGAGTTTGGGGTGTCAGAGGTGAAGGGGTAAAGTTGCACAAGATTTGCAATACAAAGATGGATGAGTTGGGGGCAACAAATGTGGGGGATTAAGGGAATGAACTAGTGGCAACTCCTTGAGAGCAACCTCAATTTTTTGAGGGCTGCAGCTTTTGTGGGCTCAATCCATTGCACTTGGCCTGGGGAAGTGTCATGGCTCTGGGCTGACGTCAACTCCTCTGGTCAGACCAGCCCTCTCCAGCATTTCAGCCTTGCTGGTTTCCCATGAGGTCAGCCAGGCCATTTTGGGGGCTGCTTGCAGTCTGTTGGGGTGGGTCTGGAGGACAGTGAGCATACCCAAGGCAATGCTAATGGATCCTTGCCTCTGTTCCAATGCCAAAACACTCAAATTATATCAAAATTTGATGAGTGGTGGGAGAAAATTATCAGGAAATGGGAGGTAAAGGTGAGGAGATCCCCAGGAACAACCTGCCACAGGGAAAAATGGGAGAGATGTAGCTCTGGGATATGAGCCAAGGATGAACTGAGCTGCCAGGGGAACAGTTTTGGGCGCCTACGCCACAGCTATGTTTTGATGGAAGCATAAGTCTACTTCCCAGAGGGCTGCCATGGGCTTTGAAGCACAACTGATGTCACTTGTTGGTCACGGTTGCCTTGTTTCTGTGCTGGGTAGAGCTATGACACCCATTCAGGGATGGAGTCCTCTGTGGGAGCAGTCCTAAAGTGACTGCTGGAGCCTGCGGAAGGTCACAGGCTGGATACCATAAGAGGTTGTTCAGAAACCTCTGTGTAGCTGGGAAGCAACCTTCCTGCTCAGACCTGTCCTGGGGTAAGGCTTTGAAGATACGGGGGAGAAACCCTGGTGCAGAGCAGCGGCAGATGCGCTATAACAAGATGGACTTCCTATGGCTGTCTTTGGGGTCTCGTGTTCTCAGGGCAACGATTCCTCCAGGCTATGGGCCCTGCTAAATCCTGTGCTGTCAGCTTAAAACCACTTTTCATAACCAGATTGTCCTCCAGCATAATGACAGCATTGAATCTGGGTGTGAGCAGAGTAGCTGAGGGCTGTGCCGGAGTTGCTGTATCACACTGCAGGAAGAGAAAAAACACAATCTGGAAGATACCTGTGGTGCTAAACACACACTACCCTGCTATCTGAAGAAACAGATCAGCCAAAAGAATTGTTATCAAACTTTACAAAATATACCACCTATGAGCTGAAGGAAGCAAGAGAAAGTACATTGCAAAAGGAAATATTTACAGAAGAGTAAAACTACAGAAACAAGTTGCTTGCATTTGAAGCTGCCTCTCAATCATTGCAGCAGGACAAGGACAATACTCTCTCTGCTGAAGATCAAATGCTGTCATGGGTGGCACTGATGCACCATCTGAAATCCATAGCAGGCCAATAATCATTTGCATCACCTGCTGAAATACCTTGTAGAGGTTAGATTGGCAGGAGGAAGAGTCTTACAGACCTTAGAAGGTGATTGCCTGGAGATGGAGACAACAATACAATAGCAGTGGGGTCCGGAGGAAAACGGCAGTCATGTAAGTTGCCCGTTCAGCTTTGCCTCCCTGACCCCAGGACATCCATCCCCCAAGCTGGACCTGTGACAAGGCTGCAGCATCTGCAGCCATTTTGGTACCACACTGAGTCAGACCAGCTCCAAAGTACATTCACAAGCAGACAGACCATGGAGGGGAGCTTAAATCTAAGGACAAGTGGCCAATATATTTGTTTTCTTGTGGATGCTTGGTTGTAAAAGCAAACTGTGCACGAAGTCCATACAGCTACTTGTTTTTCATTTGGGTCCCTTTTTTGGGTTATAGATTTAGCTATATCATTAACTGCCTCAACCTCAGACTAGAGATCATTTATAAAGAGGAAAGTATTTCAAGTGTTGAATGTGCCAGGCTGTGACATAAATGGATATAGTTTAGAGGAACTGTGTTGTAATCAATTGACTCAGGATACTGTTATCTGTGAGACAGATACAATCTCATAAAAACATTTCTAAAAGGTGAGAATACAAAATAAAAATATTTTACAAGCCTCTCTCTCATCGATGCATTTCTAACACAGCATTTCTAATACAGCATGTCAAACCCATCAGCACATTGCTGCCCCCAAGGCCTGCCTACCCTTTCCTTCACCTTCTTGCACCAGCTGGTGAGACTCACATGTGCAGCCCTATGGGCTTGGGGCCACAGCTCTGGGCCTCAGCAGGTACAGCCTGAGCACCAAAATGACTATGTAGCTTTTGGATTCAGGTGTCCCAACCAGGGTCATCTCACAGCAGCATGTCCAGGACATGTGGCTGGACATCATTCCCTATTGCAGCATCTCTCAGGGGTCCAAAGGTCCCATGTTTTTAAAAATAAGCTTCTGCTCCAGACTGATGTGCCATCTTTGCAAAGTTGCTCTGATTCAGCTCTTGGCAACCGAGTATCATTGCCCTGCACTGCAGCCATACCAGTGTGCTGTCAAAGCATCAGGGTCCTGCAGCATCTCTGCTGGCTCTGGAAACAGGAAAGGTGGGGGACCAAAGAGCATTCTTTGTTTTCAGCCAGTGGTGCAATTTACTGCACCCCCTGATGACCATGCAAGAGCAGTAAACACCTACATGGCCATTTGGCTCAATTATTGTAATTCCCTCTCCACGGGGCTTCTCCGTTGTGCCTTGCGGGTTGTTCTGGAAGCAGCAGCACACTGGCTTACTGGCTGGAGCTTCATTATCATATCATCACTTCTGGTACCTGTAAAGCAGTGGATTGATTGACTTAGTCTCACTGGTCCCTAAAGCCTTCATCAGCGTTTATTATGGATGTCTTAAAATCCCATTCTCCATCCACACAGGAAATGTCTGTCAAATCTTGTCAAACCTCTGTCCTCGCCTTAGCCCTCTCAGCTCATTCAGCAGTGCTGCTATAGAGCAGGAAGGGCGGGGCCCTGAAGACACTCCTCGATTGGTATTATTCTTGTTTCTCACCCAGCTGCAATGTAATTTGTAATGGTAATTACTGAAATAATTACCATTTTCCAACACCCAGAGATGTCAGTGACAGGCAGTTTGCTGGCAGCAGGTATTGCATGGACATGAAAAAGGGAAATGTAGAGGGCATATCTGGGATGATGCACATAATAGCACAAAGCCAGAAGTGCACTCAGAATAGCACTCAGCAGAAGTGCCTTTGTGAGAGCTTGGAGGTAGAGTGGTCAAGAGACCAGGAAGAATTATCAGAAGCTAAACAGAAAAGAGAGGAAGGATGGAGTTAGGGAGCTGAGGATGAGAAGTTCAAACCTGATTCAAGAAGAAGCCAACAGGGAGAAAGCAATTGATATCACATCCTGGAGAGAGAAGCAAGTGCCATTGGGCATGGGCTGAAGAAGGCAGAGATAAAAGAGCATTGTTGGGAGCTGCAAGGCAGAGGCTGTCAAAACATGATTTTGACCAGCACCTAATTAGAGCTAGAGTTGTCCACGCACTGGGGCAAACCAGACTCTAGAAAGGCCAGGCACAACTGATTGGACATGAGTTGAGTGTGCAAGGAGAGGGATGGAGGATGGGTGAAGGTGCTCACTCCATCTTCAAGCTTCGGTCGCAGTGTGAGGAGCATCACCAGGAGAATGTCATTCTGCTGGTATGGTAGCATTTTAGCATTCTCCTCGCCATCCTGTTTTTCCCTCCTGTTCTGTACCAACTTCCTTTAATTTGCTCATCAAAGGGAGCTGTGTTATTACAATAAATTGTGGCATTTTCTCTTTAAACTTGTGGAATAACCAGAGCCATGAAATTGCCCTGAACTCTGATGGGTACAATTCTGGCTCAAATAAATTATTGGCAAGCTTCTCACTGACTCTTGCAGAGCCAAGATTTCACCTCAGATGTACCCTATCTTTCAATTAAAGGTATTACTCAATATTCATTAAAATTCTGTCTAATCCTAGGTTTACAAAGGGCAAACTCTGAAATTCATTAAGAGTTGTATAAAAAGCAGAAAGGACCAGTCACGAAAAGTGCCTTATTTGAGAGGCTAAGGAATGCTTCCCTAAACTGACCTTAAATTGGCCAGGTCTGAGAAATGGGACAACTAGGTGCTGGAGCCCACTGGGAACATGACCTCCCTGGGTGTGAGTGGCTACGGAGCTGGTGGGAATTCCTGCAGCTCCCCATGGTTTTGCACTTGTAGCTCCTTGCCTTTTCCAAGGGTCCCAGTGCTGAGGTAAAAGAGGGCAGGTGAAGAAGGCAGCATGGAGCTACAGGTGCTAGGAAGCACCAAGCTAGTGCCTTTGCTTCACCTTCTCTTCTTCCTTCAACCTCCTTCAGGTATCTATCCACACAGACACGATCTTGCTCATGGGTGCTTCCCCCAGCTGCCATCCCCAGCAGCTCAGCCCACAGCCATACTGTGGTCACAGGGCAAGTCTCTATGATCTTGCAGGCCTTTGCTATCCTGTGTTGTGTCCATCTGCTGTCCTCTAAAGCCTCTCCCAGAAAAACCTTGAAAGAGTGCAGCCACCAGCGGGAAGCAGCTGCTGCCTGTCCTGTACAGGCGGAGAAGCCCCCCGTTCTGCTCATCCAGGGGTCTGGTGGTGATCATCCACCCTTCACCACTCTTTGAGGCTAGGGATGCAAAAGACAATCTATGCTCATGAGGGAGATAGCCCAGCTCCTTACCAGATTGGGGGGCTGTCACAGCTGACCCTTCCAAGGACCTCAGCTGCATTCCCAACTCTGGGATATCACAGCACCTATCTAGGGAGCTGTGCTGGTTCCCAGCTTCCTAAGACTTCTTCAGGTTGGAAGCATGCCAGACACTGGCTCCAGCTCACAGACTGTCAGCAGACTTCAATGCCTATGTGAAAGAAGGATAAGGGTGACAAGCAAACATGGGACCCATCTTGGCTGGCTGCTGCCCACCCTCCTCCAGCATGCTGCCTGCTGTTGGCTAAGCAGCCATGTGCAACTTCTTCCTCTTTATGGCACTTTGGCCTCTGCTTGCAGATCAGGAGGTCACTCAAGAAGCACCAAGAAATCCAGAGGCCCCCATATTCCTGAAGAAAACCAGCCCTGGTTTTGCACTTCACTCAGTGAGACCCTTCATCCCCACCACAGCCTGCACTTCATTGCACACCTGTGCAAAGCCCTATGGGCTGCTTGTGACTTACTGCTGGCAGCTGATGGTGCTCCGGCCTTCAAATCCAACACTCACACGCCACTGAGAGAACACCCCAAGAAGTTGCCCAAGAATTTGCTGTTACCTGCCTGGAGAGGCAGCCCCTTCTGGCAGCGAGCAGGCAGCTGGCAGGGAGAGCCAGTGCATGCAGCCCTGACGTTAGCTCTGGGATAAAAACTTACTGAAAGGAAAAGATATCTTGGAGGCTGGAAGAGGGAGAAATTAAATGGAAGAAGCTGGCCAGGTGAACTGGCCAGGGAGCTTCTCCTGACCAAAGGCTAGGATCGAGTCACAGGATTAGAGATATTTGACCAAAAAGCTGATGAGTTGCCTCAGTCAGGAGCTGAATCCCAGATACCACAGTATTTTCTGGCCTGCAGATGTGAACCAAAGTGCCTTAGGTCTGTCCTTTGGTCACTTTATTTCAGTGTAGGCATCCTAGATTCTGATTGTGTTTGCAGGTGCTGTAATTTAGCATGCATTTTCATGAGGTTCATATAAATAAAAAATATTTCTTCATCCAATAAATGTTAGTGCATTATTCACAGGCTGCAGCTGTAGGTGGTTGCTTGACCTCTGTGAGAAGCCCTGATTTGCTACATGTTAGACAAACAATTTTTCACTGTCTCTTGTGTTTCTCTGCATCTGTTAATTCCTTTATTTTTATTTCTAAAGCTGTCCCATCAGGCTGAATGACTCCTAAATCCCTGTGTTCTCTCTCTGCATGCTGAAATCCAGATTTAACCCTAGGAGTGCTATTGTTGTCTGAAGCCAGAAGGAAGGCTGCCAACAGTCCCCAGCTATGAAATATGCTGGATGAAACACGTTAGGTTCCCTTGGTCAATAATCCATCAGTAGTCCCGAACACTAGGAACATAGCCATCTTCTGCTTCTTCCAGCTAATTCCCTGAGAACTGTTCTCCTGTCTCCCCTGTTGTCCTGCCAGGTTCTGTTTCTCTCTATCGCTCCCCTGTTCCTCTCTTCCTTCCAAAGTCTGGCACTGCTCCTCCTCGTGCTCCTTCCCTAAAACTGTGTCCATAATTCTCTTATTTCTTACTCTCTACCTCTTCTTGCTTTCTTCTTCTAGCCTCTCCACTCTGCTTTCTCCTTACTTCTATCCCTTAATAAATTGTATACTGTCATTTACAACTATAACGATGATGAAAGACCCGAGATGTGAAAATAGCAGGCATCAGTTTCCTACCTGTCCCTTCCCTCCTCCCCTCACACCCCAGGCATATTTCATTTTTCCAGGTCTCCTACAGCCAGAGCAGCAGAGATCCAGCCTGGCTGGGGAGCATCCACGTCATGCCAGCAGATGCAAAAGTGATGAAGGATGTCAGAAAGGGCCAGCTCCCCTGGCTAAGCTCCTTTGGGAAGCTGTGATATTACAGCTGGAGCCAGGTGAGGGTTGCCTTTGGAGCGCTTTCCACCTAGCCATCACCAAGTGCTCTACAGTGATAGGCAAATTGCTTTATCTCTGTGACACAGATGGAGAAGTTGAAACAAATCATTGGGTTCTGTAATGAGGGAGAGGGACACAGGCAGAATGCTTTCCCTTTGTGCTGTGATGGAAAATACCACTCAAGGGGCCTGGCCTCAGGGACCAGCCATAGTTGAGCTTGACTCTCCCAGTGGGAGAGTAGCAAAATTTTCACTGCAAAACTGGAATCTGCAATGTGAAATTCAGCCTAAACTTTGACACTCTTCTGCCTCCAGCTTGCTGCTGAGGGGGCAGAGGGCTGACTCACTGGGAGCCCATGCCAAGGCTGGACCTTGGCTGCAGCACACTGCCTGCTGCAGAAAGCTGAGGGGAGCAGCCCTTCAGCAGGGAATCTGACAAAGCAAAGAAACGCAGCAATGGATATGACCCTGGCATAGCAAATGGCATGAGAGGCAGACATGGCTCACATAGCCTCCCAGAAACTCTAACCTTCTCACTACCCAGACCCCAGAGAACAGATAGATTTATTAGAAGTGGGTCCAAGCAGTTCCTGGACAAACCTAGCTCATTATCTCACCGTGGCCATAACTACAGGCCAGGCCCACAGAGCTACCAGCTCTGCTCCTGTTCATCCTGTTTTCCTTGCTTTAAAGGAGGGGATTTTAGTTACATCTCTTCTTCAAGTGCTTTTTGGCTGTCTTTCCTCTTGAAATACCTGCACCTGTTCTTACATTGCTTGTGTCATTCTTGATGATCTCAGTAAATCAAGCAGGTAACCAATTGTTGGTTGAACATTAGCCATGCTGGAGATGCTTTTCCAGTGGTATAAGCTGTTTCAATAAGATAATGAGAAATTAGTCAAGCATTCATGAACAGATGCTCTTCCTTCTGAAGTACACAGGGCTCAGTTCATTGTTTGAACAAATCTTTCTGCTAAGCCACTGCTAGCTGCTAAGGTGATGATTTGATGTGATGTGTACCATTTGTCTTCATAACAGTTTCCAAGATGAGTGCTACAAACTGAAGTCTGCCGACACCAGTAGCCTGTTCTGGCTGAGTCAGACACATTTCTCAGCAAGTGCCTTCAGTAGATGGAAAGAAAACTTCGTGACCTGGTCCACCACACTGAAAGCAGTGAGTGGTGAAAGTTCTGAGGAGCACATAGACCAGTCCTCTGATTTCTTTCCTCTGTGGAAAGCATGCACAGCTCTCCACAAGGGCACAGTGTCACAGGAGGATCGAGAGTTATCTTCACGGTGGGTCATCTTCATGGCAGTGGTCCAAGGGTGTGGATACCCAATCAGGGACAGACATTTCTGTCCATTCGCAATAATGAGTGAAAAATTTAATGTCTTCTCAAGAGGGCCAACTTAAAAAAGCAGGTCAGTTTTGATTCAACCATGTGATATAAAGCCATGCTAGCTTTACCCAATATTTGTAGGGAGAAACGAAAAAGTGAAAAATAGTTTTTCTTTTGTGTATCAGGAATGCCTGTGAAAAAAAAAGGAGTGTATCCAAACAACATGAATTTCTGGAATAAAAGCAAACACTGGAGTTTGGAGGCTCAGTGGCTTCATTCACATAGATCAAATTCTCTATAAAAAGTTGATAAATTGATACTTCTGCTTGTGAATCTAAAAGCTACAGCTTTTCACACGGGATCTGGATGAACCCGGGCTCTCAGGACCCTTATTTAATATCTCTCAGGCTCTAGCCATTTACTCTTGTCCAGCTTCTCAAAGCTTTAAACATCAAGCACAGAGCCATGCTGCTTACTCCCTGGGGTCTTGTTTCTAGGCTTAGCACAGATTTGTGCTGCTGAAATCCTGGCCACTTGCACCAATACTTGAAAAAGAGGTAATTCTCCTGAATGTATGGGTCTCTCCATTGTTCTTACAGCTCTGAGGCAATCTTGTATTGCAGTTCTTTTATTTGGTACAAGCATAGAGAGTATATGAAGCTATAACCCAGCCCATTCTTTTCCTTCAAGGTTGCACACCCAAAGCTCTAGTTTCTTAGCCCCACTTTTCCCCCTGGGTTGCCACATTTATTCTTTGTTGTCTGATGTGAACTCAGTCATGGACATCATGGGGCACAGGAAGCAATTATAAGGAGCAGAAATAGCCTCCACACACAGTGGGAACAGCTCTCTAATTCAGAGCCCTTATTATAGATCAGAGCCCATAAAATTCAAAGTCCGTATAGACCATAAGAGACTGTGTGGTCTCTGGATCTCCTCTGAAGCATTCTATGGCAAGTAGAAAAAGACACGTCTGTCATGTAAAAAAAAAAAAAAATTAACCCTTGCCAGCCTGCAGTGGAGCAGTGTAGTGAAAAGATGGGTGTCTGAAGCTGGGGCCAGGTTAAGGCAGATACATTAGCCCAGATACTTTTACATCTGGGTTCTGCAGCAGGAGCAGCAGGAGCAGATGACTTGATTAGGATTGGTGCTGGATCTCCAGGACTGGTTGGACTAATTGTCTCTCTTGCCCTGAAAATGCACTGTCATCTCTCAGAAAATTATTTTCGGTGTCCATGGGCATGTTCTCACTCACTGATTTACCTTGTACTCTAGTGGAAGTCTTAACAGGCAAAGGGGTTCATCAGGTAAGACACAACTTACTCTGAGAGATGTTTCTGATCAAAACCATTGCCTTGCCCAAGCAGAATTACCCTGAATCCTTGGGAAGTCCCCAGTGTTCTGAAAATGTACATGACCAGGTTGCATTTTATGGCACTGTTTCCCTTGTGGCTCTGTGATGCAGGTGGCAGAGCAGGGATTTCTTCACCTGCTTTCCTGTTTCTACTTCTACCCCCAATGCCAGACCCATCCTTTCCTGACACTTCTTCCTTGGGGTGTGCAGAATCATTACCTGGCTCTGCTTTCCAAAGTGGTTTGTACCAGACTCAGTGCTTCCTGATCATCCATCGTGGCAGTTGAAGAAGCAGCCCCTCCTCGGTGCTCCCAACAGAGGACACTGATATTTTTTGTTTCCTCTCTGCTTTCTGCTGTCAGAGATTCACACACCTCACTGTCCCAGCCCAAGAGCTCATCAATGTCATGATATGTTTGCGAGGCCCATCAAAGCGGGGGATTAGGGCCTTCATAGGACACCCGCTTTTGGCTGAGTGTGCCCCCAACTCCACTGACAAATCTGCAGCAGCAATGACCCAATTTCATCTCTCTCCACCACTCAACTTTAAACAAGAGCATGGGATTTATTATGCTGGGACTTGTGTTCCTAAGCTGGAGGATGTTGCTATTATCAGCAGTCGACAGGCCATCAAGAAAACATTGCTGTCAAAGTGACAAGCCAGTGGTTAGCATTTCCAAAACCCCCATTTGTTGGGAAACAGCAGGAGGAGTACAGCTCCTGCCCATGAACACAGGTTCCTGGAGACCTGGGGGGATCATCCCCCTGACCAGGATGGGATGTGGGTCCCAGCTCTCCAGAATCACTGCTGGAGGATGAACCATTTCTGAGCTGGCTGCTGTGCCCTGCTGCTGGCAGGAGGAAGCCCTGGCTGCTTTGCCAAAGACTTTTTTGGTTGGTGAGAGATAATGACAGTCAGTGTGCTGGGGCTGTCCACTATGTCAGCATCCTATCTTTTGGAATAATGTGTGTTAAGCTTGAATAGCCTCCAAGCACAACAGGAAAGGTTTCAGCATGGAGCATTAGGCCCACAGACATCCTAATCTGAGAATTACCTAGGAATGGCTACTAGCCAGAGGCCACATACATTTTTTTTTTTTATTTTTTTTTTTTAATAACTGAAACAAATTCTTTCTTTTTAAGCCTCTTTTTCAAAATTTAGGACCACAGTTCTCGGCATGCTGTTTTCCCTGATAATGAAGACACTCTTACACTGTGTCCTCAATTCTTTCAGAGGGGGATGCCCTGCCAGAAGCATCAAGGGGCCATCACACACACAGCACTGCCAGGCTGGCAAAGAGGAGGTCACCTGCACCTGCATTATTTAAAGCAAAGCCCAGATCGACTCCTCCCTTGAGTGCTCTTGAGCCGGGCTGCTCTAAAATGCAATTGTTTGAAATGTCATGTCAGAAGGACCTTTACCAGCAACTGCTGAAAAAGAGACATTTTGGAAGGATGCACGTGCTTTAGATCTTGTTAGGGGTTGGTGTCTCAGGGGAATGAGCTGTTTCCATCACTTTGTGTCTGTTTTCTCTGGGTCAAGGCAGTTCATAGCTGTTTGATTACTTTTCATAATGAATGTGGGGTTTCTGTCTGAAATAAAGCCAGTGCACAGGATGTAAAGTGCTCTTCCACAAGGGACACTAGCCTAAGGTTTCAAGGTATTGAATTGCTCCCTTGTGTACATGGGTGTTTTTGCTTTAAAAATGTGTCACAAAGTAATGGGGAAAAAAAAAAGAAAGAGAGGAAAAAAAGTGATGAAGTCCATTTGTGACTCAAACAGCCATGTCCAGATATTAAAGACAGATTTTAGCACTTATATCCTCCTTCCAGAAAATCCTTCATCCCTGTGAGGTGCTTTAGTGAAGTGCCTAGAGGTATTAAAAGATTGGGGATGATGCATGACCCTGGCTCCGATGAGCACCCTTGGCTGAAGTTTCATCACAGAAAATCAGGAGCCACCTATTCCCTAAAACTAGATTTTCTGCAGCCTGTTTTTTTCATCCAGGCAGAGTCTGCAGCATTAGGTGGGACACAGAATGAAAGCTCAGCTCTGCTGTTGGTGCACAGGGGGTGAGCAGGAGCTGTACTCTTTAATGGAAAAGGAAACCAAATTAATCCTGTTCAGACTCAAAGCCTACCATCAGAGGAGGGCTGAGGGGTCAGTGGAGAACTGCTCTACATAGCCACATTTTTGTTGTATTAATTTCCCTGCTGCTCAGTCAGAGGATTCAAGAGCAAATCCACTTTGCAACTAACATGTAAATAGAGAAAACGTTTTAGAAAATGGTGGGAACCAGTATCGCCATGGTGAAAATCTGCATCACCCAGCTTTGCTTTTCTCAGGAACAAGGCTGCTTTTCCAGGGTGGTCTGCTGGTGCTTGTTCTCACGGTCCTTGAGAGCAACTGATATTAAATAGGGGTTTTGCTGATGGGGTGGACTTACACTCGGTGTTGAGCATTACACAGGAGCTGCTCGTTGGGGGCAGAGTTCCTACCCGCTTGCCTTATTTCAGAGAGCAAAGACAACAGGTTTTTCTCCCAAAACCTTCCCCACAATCTCAGTTGGAAAGGAAAGACTCCTTGTTTAACTTGAAGTCAGAAATTCAGAAGATTAGAGAAAAAATGGTCAACTGCTATTTTTATCAGTTAGATAGAGATCAACTTTCTCTGCCTTGAATGAGCTTCTCTTTCTTCTCTTGCTAATGCAGAAGCTTGCAAAGCAGTTTCCCAATTAACTGGGGATGGTATGCATGTTAACTGCTGGACTGCATTAAATTATTGTGCACTTTATATTGTCATTATTGGAAAGTTGGGGTAAATTTTAACTGTCTTCTCATGAAGCTGAGGCTTGACTTCTAGTTGCCCAATGTTTTGGCTGCTCATCTTCTCAGGCAACTGCATGGACCTGATGAAGCAGCAGTCTGATGGCTTGGGAAGGGCAGCATAGCTATTGGGAACAGTTTCCCCTATTCCATTTGAACATCCTCTTTCTGCTGCTGGCGTGGAGGTTTGTCTGTAAAGGTGCTTTTCATAGGAACTACTGTTGCAGGAGATTTCCAGGGTTTCTAGCCCCCTGAAACCTCCATCGTCACTCTGTTAGGAAATACAGAGCTCACCAGCAAAAACTGAGGCTGGTGCCTGCTGTCCCCTCCCCAAAAGAGGTTACTGATTGAATTATTTGGGTTCAGCAAGGTTCTGTGACGGATCCATAAGACTGCAGAGAGGACTGGCACTCTGATCACATGAGGGCTAGAGGAGCTGGGGACCAGAGCCCAAGACTGGCTTTGGCACAGCCACTGGGATGGGGGAGCACCAGTTGGATAAATGGGTGCTGCAATGCAGAGGACTTGGGGGAACAGAGACGAGCCAGGCAAATGTAATAGTGAGGTGCAAGATGAAGGGAAACAAAACCTGACTGGGACTGCTTTGAGCACCTAAGGACCATCAAGGAGCACCCAAGTCCAGGCAGTGGCTGACAGTGTTGTCCCTGATCCTGTCTTTAGCCTCACTGCTGGAGAGCCCAAGTTCTGGGTACCCTTCCTGTGGAGCTTGCTCAGCCTGCAGAGGAGTGCCAAAGAAAGGAGGCCTCACTCCCACCTGGCTAGTGCCTTGAGATGCAGGGTCAGCTACAGGGGAAATGGCAGGAGGCTGTAGTTATCGCTGTATTGAGTAAAGTGGTGTTAGACCTGCCCCTCAGCGTGACTTCAAGCAGGACGATGCAGGGAGGACTCTTCTGTGATAATTCAATTTGTCTCATTTTTATCTCTCTTTTGCTACTTTTCCGTCTTCTCCTACAAGACCTCTTTCTCTAGCTCATCCCCCTTTTCTTCTTACTGCAGGACTCCTGTGTCCCTTCTCCCACCTTCTGGTTGGTCATTTTTTTCCTCGTTTTCTGACATTTCCCTTTTCTCTGTGCCCCTGTCCCTGTCTGGATTTTCCAGGTGCCCACACATCAATGCTACATGTGACAAGGTCAGCTTTTCTGATCTTCCTTCACACCTAGCCACGCTATTGCTGACTTCCAAGAGGCAAGAAAGAAAGGGTGGATAGTTGCCCTCCTGGGAATGGAGAAATGCTTGAGCTAGGTGACCCTGGCACTGGATGCTATTGGAAAGGGTTCAGTTCTGATCCAGGACAGGAAAGCTGCTTCACTGCCATTGACTTTGGCTGTCTCTGTTGGGTTGGCCTCCATGGCCTCAGCTGAGTGCTCACTAGAGGTGATCCTCAGGCTCTGGGGCTG
>VYZR01073160.1:0-10426 GCA_013400675.1 Oxylabes madagascariensis | reverse complement strand
TAGAGAATACATAAAAGCAAAAATCTAGCTGGCATCACTCTGAATAGCAACACTAACAGACACTGAAATACAGATTTTAGACAAGGTGTTTTAATACGTATCCTTTTAAATTTCTTGGTCTCTTTTATCTGTCTGACAGAAGTTTAGAGATGACACTTCTCTTGGTGGTTTTTTCTTCCTCTTATACAGCTAGATATATATTAACTGAATGTGTGTATTTAAAAGCAGAAGAAACCATGGTAAAAGTACAACATGAGACTAAAATCAGCTATTTCAAAATCAGAAAATGTCATGAGTACATTTGCTTGAGCATGGGTGTGCCAATGCTCCTTCTGGAGTATTCCATTGCTGCTTCCTTTGCTAGGCTCTCACTGTTGGAGCACAGTGAACAGACATTGCTGAAGGGATGTTTGGGCACGTGGTGAAGACTTTCCCTTGTGGCTTAGTTGGGTCTCTTGCCCCAGGTACCAAGTGGCATTTGAACAACCCCTGACTTACAGGACATTTTCTGAATTAATTAAAATAGAAAATGCCAAGAAAGCTTGTCACTACCTAAAGCAAAAAGTGATCCAGATGTCAGAGACAGATAGGTGTAATCAAATCAACATCATAAATAATAACAGCATGCTCACAGGGGCTTCCCCTTTTTTCCTGACAGACATTGTCCTTGGATGGAAGACCAGAGAGTCTGGGGTTGGTTGTTTGCCTCTATTTGTTCTGTGGGGTTGTTTTCATATTAACATAGGATTATTTCGTAGGAAATAGAGCCACCATGTAGAGAACAGCAGCGTGGGTTTGTTATAAAATGGAGGTGCTTCTTCCAGTTACTGGTAGGGCTTCTTTTGGAAAGCCCCTNTGTCCTTGGATGGAAGACCAGAGAGTCTGGGGTTGGTTGTTTGCCTCTATTTGTTCTGTGGGGTTGTTTTCATATTAACATAGGATTATTTCGTAGGAAATAGAGCCACCATGTAGAGAACAGCAGCGTGGGTTTGTTATAAAATGGAGGTGCTTCTTCCAGTTACTGGTAGGGCTTCTTTTGGAAAGCCCCTTTTGTTGTATTTGAAATCAAAACAAAGTCTGAAAAAATGCATTCACTTGGAAAGACATACAGGCTGTGATGTTCCTGTGGAGCAAAGTCTTCACCCTCTTTATTGATGTTGCTTTTATTGCACACTTGTAATAACATTTTGTCATGTAACAGCCTTTCTGAAAAGCCAGCAGCAACAATAAACACTTTCCACTTCCTATCCTCTTAAATATCCAGTTCAATCAAGAAAAAACTTAAGAATGAAGAAGTTCAAGGAAGAATGGCAGCTGGGAAGCCTGGTTTCACTTTGGACGTGTAAGTGGACTTTTTCTTCTGCGGAGCACCGAGGAGCACCCTGGAGCCTTTCCCTCAGTGAGTGCCACGAGCAACTTGTCCCTTTATCCAGGTCATCTTGTTCCATGAACCTTTGTAAAACTTAATGGCATTGTCATCTCAGCCAAATTTGAATGAAGTTATTATTGATACAATTCATTTAAAAGGAACTAATATACATATATATAAAAAATGCTCAGTACGCTCGTTTCAGTCTTACTTCCTCTGGAAAACGGGTCAGAAAAGCCTCCCTGGTGCCAGTTCTGGGAAAGGCAGAGATTTTACCCAGAGATTTTTGTACTCACATAAGCAATTGCTGCATCAGATACTCTGACTTCAGCAGTGTAACTTAAACCTTCTCGGCTCTCTGTGATGTCGGTGCCTCTCCTTTTGCTAGAAAAGCTTGGATAGGGCCTGATAAGAGAAAAAAAGACTCAGAGGGGAGGGAAAAAATACAAACAGATCTCATCAATTGTCCTGACTACTATGTCATTTGAAACTGCATTAATAAATTGGGAGAATTGCCTAATGGCATATTACTACAGAAGATTAAGGTGTGTTCTAGCCCATTACCTTATTAGGAAAATCAAGAACATAATAATTTGGCATTGAAATTCTTAGTTGTCTCTAGACCTGTAAGGCATACCTGCCCCGAGAGCTGCTAGAGCTAAGAGAGCTCAGAACCCTGGCAGACATGAGGAGATTCACTGTGTGTCACAAACACCGTGTGCAGGGTGCTGAAAATGCCTGGGGTTTATGTGATGGCATTCTGGAGAAAGAAATCGAGGGAGTTAAAATTGTTGCAGCTGTGAGTTGAAGATATTTACACAGGATCCCTGTGGAATGTTCATCTTTGGTGCTTGGTTGTGATGGCAGTGAGGGAGCTGTGGATCTTCAGTAAAAGAATCATTTATTTGACTTTTAATATTTTCTCATTTCTTTTGTTGTTGTTGGTAAGGGTGAGAAGCAAAGAAAAAACAACCCAGAGGTGTGAGAATTCAAATTGTCATTATTTTCCTGTGTACCTCAGAGAGTTTTCAAGGCACTTTGCCTTTTTGAAGTGGCTAACCTTCACTTTTGACAATACTTGGACAGTTAAGGAGGCTTCAGGACATCTTCAACCAACTGAAATATTTCCAGGCATCAGAACAAAAACCATCCACAGTGAAATGATGAGTAGCAGTCCTAAGAATGATTTTCATCAACAGGAATCAGTTTCTCTTGGGATTGGAGGAAAGGGAGGGTTTCTCAAGGGAAAGGTCTGTAATATGTTGGGGTTTTAAGTGGCAATGTGTAAAGACTAAATCTTAGAGGAGTCTCTGTGGTTGACTGTGAGTCTTCACCCACTCATCCAAACCACAGTAAAATGACTGTACTGAAAGAATTGGTGTTTCTTACTGGGAACTTCCTTGAGGCTTGGTTGCAGCTCTTGAAAAAGTGACAGCTGGATGGGGCTGGGCTTGGACTTGTTCCTGGCCAGGGCTTTGGGGTGGTGAAGTGCTCTTGGAGGGCAGCCCAGATGACTCAGGAGCCTGTGCACAGCCAGCCGTGTGCATTGGGTGACAACCTTGGTTCTCACAAGGCAGAAACCGACAGCCCCAGGACTAGACATTGAGGCACTTTTGGTTTGTTCTATTTTTACTTTTACCTCTCAGGGCAGCCCCCCTCCTCCTTCCTTCTAAATTGTTTTCTCAACTCAGCTGAGTCTCAAAACCTGTCTCCTGCTTGTCTTGAACAGCTGGAATGTCTCTGGACTGAATGAACAGGCAAGGAGCATGACTTGGTGGGACCCTGGAAGGGTCTCAGCCTCCAGAAGGAACAACCCATACATCTCACCTGCAATGCTGGGAGCCAGGGACATTTAACACCACCTCAGATGGCTGCCCACAGCCTGCCCCTGGGACTGTGGCTCCTGCTGCTTCTCCAGGATGTCCAGGCAACCCCACAGGTAAGGCAGGGACGCACCAGGATCCTGCAGCTCCTCAGGATGCAGGAGCGAGGTGAGCTCTGGGGGCACCTGGGGCTGCAGAGCCATCCTGCCCTTCAGCTGGGTGTTGGAGTGGGTGTCCACAGAAGCAGGGTTTGTGCAACACAGGGGGTTAAAGGTGGTGAGCAGAGCTCTCAGGAGATCAAGGTGTATAAAGCAGAGCAGTCAGGAGATTTTGCCCTCTCTGGGATCTTTACAGGCAGGAGCGTGGGATAAGAGCTCTGATCTGCATCTTGTTGGCACTGCTAGAGCTGCTGCAGCTCCAGGCACATCACAGCTAGGGAGTGAGGAAAGGTTTAGATAGGGGTGGGGGGGCTTTTATTTTTGCCTGCATGCTCGGTGACACACATTCCTTGCAGGGTTTGGTTCAGAGGGCTGCTGCCCACACTGCTGATGCAAGTCAGGAGAGGAAAATTGGAAGGTGTAAAGGCTAAACAATAACAGACCTTTCTCTTTACACCCCTCACCCTACTGACACTGACTTCCTCATGAATCCACTACTATTTCTGAATCAAAAATCACTTTAAATACACACAGCCCACTAGCTGCACTCAGCTGATGCTGTAGATGCACGCCAGCTCCCTGTTCCAATCGTATCAGGTCTTGTGGGTTTGCTTCTACCTCCACACTGCCACTTACTCCCTCCTCCTGTGGATCACACGGCAGTGAGCCCTCAGCATCTGGCATAAATCCAGGTGATTTCCCTGACTGACACTTAAAAACGCACATTAAAAAAATTGAAAGGTCAGGCGCAGAAAGACTGCACAGGTAAAGTCAAGTAGGTGAATATTTGCATGCAGTGTTGGATTGGAAATGAGCCATATTCCCTTCCAGTGGAAATACAAGCATATATTAGCCCAAGACAGCTGTCTGTACACAGTAACTGAGAAATCCAGCACACTTGGGCTGCCAGATTTTCTTACAAGACAATGACTCCAGTTAAATCTTTGAAAATAACCAATTTCTGTACCCTCTTCATAGGCATTTGAAAAAGATCCTCCTGGTTCTTTTGGTAAGAGTAGGAGTTTGTTCTTATGTCTTTAGTTGTAAATTCCCCTCCCACTTTGCAAGTTTGCTTTACTTTCCCCAGATTATCAGTCCTGCCACTGTCTCCTTTCTGAAATACAGATGGATAAGTGTTCTATGGGATTGGAGTCTGAAATCCTGGCTCGCCAGAGGAGTGTTTGGGAGCGCATTCAGATAAACTTGTCCAGTGTGCTGAATGCAGACTGCTTTAGGAGGAAAGCCAATAGAAACAAAAAGATGATACTTTTTCTCTTTGGCTCTTTTTCTCTCTCAAAACACTTTTCGTGGTTTGTTCACAAAATGAATGGAGCAGTGAAAAAAATTGGTTTTCTGATACTCATTGTCAATATTCAGACTCACTGTAGAACTATCAGTTACCTGGAATAAATACACAGACATTGCTGGGATAAGCAACTGGCTTTGCACTGGTTCTGCATTGCCTCTCTCACAGCAATACTTGCTCTTACTGCTAGTGGAGTACAAGTGATTCTGTCTAATGTGAGCAAGTCACTCTTTACTGGTCGTATTTTTAAACCATGTTCCATCTCACCTCAGTTCACAGTTTGGGTTTTGTTTCTTTCTATATTCAGAGAACCCTCACTTGTTGATAATGTCTTTGCTATCAAGCAAATGAAGCTTGACTACTTGAAACTGTAGAGTATCAGCTTTTTCTGTGCTGTCAGAATTTGGATAGAAGCTTGACAGACAGTTAACTGTTTTGCTGCTGTATTAGTCAGTTCTAGAATAGCCACTGCTGGTAGATTTTTTCCTTTTTTTTACGGTAATCTGCTTTCTTCCTGACTTACAGCTCATTTGTAGCAAACCAATTTCTTACTCTGCCTCACGATCACTTTTTCTCTATGAGTTTAAAAAACCATAAATAAATGAGTCAAACCTTGTCCTGACTGAATTGCAGAGTAGTCCACTGAATTCAGCACCCCCTTGACAACTGCTGTTATCTAAATTGGAATACCAAACATTTTTGCAGAAATAAGGAAAGTGAGAAGAGCTGTAAAAAGCCTATTTTCTAAAACAAATTCTCTCAAGCAAGTGTTGAAAAACACAAATACTTCTGATCTATATGTTTGCTTTATTTAATTGGTCCCTGATCTTCAATGCATTCAGAAAAGGAAAAAAAAATCGTTGACTTGCTGGGTCACTGAAAGCTCTAAACCAGCACATCCCTGTGCATGCTGTCACAGAGCAGTCCAAGCAGGATAGGAATTGTCTTTCCTTTCACAAGATATATTCCAGCTCCTGCTAAACCCAAAACCTTTATTTGAAGAGAAAGTCAGAGGGAAGGATAAAGACCTACGGTCCACCACAGCCACATGCCTTACTCCAATACATGTGTGATCTTCCTTGAATGTTAAAGGGGTTTTTAATAATACACATTAACAAACAGAAGGCTAATAGCAGATGTTATTGCCATAAAACTGGTACTTCTTCATTGACCCCTTAGAGAGTGGTCAGGACCAACCTTCCTGCTGAGTTAAAAGCAGAACTTTGCATCATTGTGTTGCTGTTACAGGTCACATTCGGAGTCAAACAGCTTTAGAATTTGGAGGGAAAAAGATGACAAGAATGGGGGCATGGTGACTGATGCTGAGCATTGACATGAACGTTACTTATCACTGAAAGGACCTATACTAATTTTTATACTCATGAAACATCTCTACTGAACAGGTGGTGACTCACAGGCATTTTGCTTATGGATTAGAAGTGATGAGGTCTTTAAAAGGTGATTTCTCAGTCATAGACATCCTGCTGTGATTTGTTAAAATGAATTCCTTCCACAGCAGAGCACCTTGGGTTTGGCTCAGTAAGAGTACAGGTGGCTACAAAGCTGTGCTGGTAGCTGGACACTGACAGCAGCATTTGTTAAGGAGCCATGGATGACCTGTATAGTGTAGGTGGCTGTAGTGCAGAGCTGCCCTCCTGTGGAAAGGGGGAAAATAAGGCTCTCATATGTATATCTGCATAATTTGTTTAGTATGTAGGCCTAGTTCATGCAGTGATTTATCACTGCACTACCATCAGGTCAAATTCATAATCAGAATGTGCACTGCTGGAAGCAGGAGCAGAATCTAATAATAAACTCCTGATTTTCATATTCTTGGCAAGGTAACTTTTTAAAAAGCTGTTCTCTCGCATTTTTCACAGACGCTGCTCTTTTATTTAAACTCCAAAACAGACAATTAAATAAACTGTGAGCTTATGTGCTGCATAAGTAATTCAATAATTCAAGGGTTCGTACTCTTGTTTAAAGTTCAGCTTCGTTTGCAGCCAGAGTTGGCTGCCCAGGAGAAACAGGAAGAAAAAATTAGGTATTTGTGGTGACTTCCCACAGCTCTTGCAGAGAACTAATCCAGGCTGACTTAACTACAGCCAGGATGCTATTGTTCCTTCAATTTTCTTTATAGAAGCAGTTAATTCACTAAGTAACTCACGACTGACCTTTTGTGTGGTGACTTCTCGTTTCCTGTTGTTCCATCTAGGCTGAGCGTGTCTGCCTGGCCAGGGCAGCCCTGCACACTCTGAGGAGATAACACTTCCTTTTCCTGCAGTCTAGGGCTTCCTCCTCAGAGCAGGAAAACACGAGGTGCACCTTTGTAGACGTGGTTTGAGTCAGGCTGAGCTGGCACAAACACCTGCTCTTGCCTCTACTATCAGCCACAAAATGTGCTTGGAGGGAAGTCCAGGGGTTATAGTGCAGAGATGTGTCAGAGTTCTCAGTTCTGTTACTGGACCTCAATTAAATTTAATGGTTTGGGTATGTTTCTATTTCTTGTTTTGTTGATTTCCTCCTTGACTGAAAGTTCCTGTTTTCTGATGGAAATAAAATAACTTCTATGTTTTGTGTACATTAAACAGGAGAACGGGCTGTGAAATGAGTTAGGTAGTGAGATTCTGCACAGTGCACAAAGGCAGCAGGTGACAGCAAGTATTATTTCAAAGACCAGTGGAAAATTCATCAGCAGAAAGCGAGATGTAGAGTTTCTGAAATATTTAACTGCTCTACCGGTATCGTATGGGAAAATCTCCGGGGAGTCTGCTTATCGATTCTTTACCAAAAAAAAAAAAAAAAAAAAAAAAAAAAAAAAATCACTGTTCATACCTTCTACTAAATACTGAAAATGAAATTCAGATAACAGCATTTTAGGGGATTCTTAAGGGAGATGCCAAATTCAAAAATCAGATTTTCTCATCAGAAAAGCACTGTAATTTCCCAGACCATGTAGTGGCCCAGCCATACAAAAACAAAATCTTATTATGTGCTTCTTGTTACAAGTTGTAGCTGCGTCTCATTTTGTAAGCTAATATCAAAACTATTTTATGGTGGGGGTTTTTTTAACTAAATAAATGTTGGTTATGTAGTGATGAAAGGTTATTTCTGAAAACCTTCACTCACAACAGAAGTGGGATCAGTTATTTATTTGAATAAGTGCTTCATCATGGGAGTATTTGCAGCATTCTTTTCAAGGCAAAATCCGCTTGTAGGATTTGTCCCTAAATGAAAAGTAAAATAATTTATTGGTTTATAATAGACACTTGGGTTGCTAAATTCAAACAGTATGACTGCATAAGTAACAGAAAACTTGTATGCTGCAAACAGGAATGACCTCTGTGGATTACACCAAATCTGTGTATATTTAGATGATGCTGAATATGGTATCACTTCTTACTCCAGTGCACACAGAGTTGGAAATCTGTTACAGATGTCAGGGATTTTGTTCCTTTCCCAAAAAAAATCCTTAGTGCCAATTAACATGAAATCATTTTAGGACAGTAATTGTTATCCTTTTTTAAAAAACTTGCTAACTGCTGCAAAGTTTCTAAAGGAAATGCAGACAATAATTTAGTTGCTTTGGCGATACTTGAATTTTCAAAAAACTGTGGGCTTTTCCTTACCATCTGCAACTGCCATTGCTTGAGACAGGCATTGGGATCTGCTGTAGTACAGAATTAGTTGTTTTCTAATCGTGTCTTTTGTCCCTTTCAATTTCTAGATATCATTAAACCCACCTCATTCCTGTGATACACTAGAGGATTGGTTCTATGATGAAGCTTCACAAAACTGCTGTTACCAGTGTCCCTCAGGTATGTTTATAATTCAGTCAAATGTACATGGAGCCCTTCTCATAGAGGCAGTAGGAACCCTGTGTATCTGCAGAGTTGTATTTTGTCCCTGAAGAAAAGGGCAGTTTCATGAATCACTGTCTGATTTGGCTCCAGATGTGAATCAGTTCTCCAGTGCCCTGCTCCTGTGTAGTCTGCATGCAAAGTAGATAATGTTTAATAGAATTTATATGGGATTTTATCACTTCACTTGACACTGAAGTAACCAGGTCAAAGAATTCATTTCAAACTTGCCTCTGGGTGTGAATTAGCACAGTGAAATTAGGCTGAATGAGTTTCTTCTCAGAGATAAAAAAATATAAAATGAAGGTATGGAAAATCTGACATTATTCTTGTAGTCACAACAGTTTAGAAAGTGTCTCACATGAGGGAGGGAACAGGCCCTTGTCAGGGGACACACTGAGCTGTGCTAGAAGCTGGGTGTGACTCAGAGACACATGAGGTCAGCACCAGGAAACACCTTGGTAAGACAAGAGTTCTGGAAATGTCTGAAACTGCCCCATTGGCCAAAACCCCCTCAGTGGGTGGGTATTTTGTGGTACTTCACCACCATCTGTATCTTCTTGCAGAAATCTTTTTCTTTTGTTTTTTTTAGAGGGAATTTCTGACCTGTATTTGTGTTCTGATGATACAGAGGGCTTTAGTGTTTGATTGCCAGCACTTGCATCCAGTTCCATCAGGAGTCCCACTGGGACATCCTGTGCTGCTGGCCACACCACTAGAGTCCTTCAGAAGCTGTATATGTAAATCAGAGCAAGGGATGGAGAAAACGGTCCAATGAAGGAAAAAATGAGTGGGGATGTGACTTGGACAAGTCCCAAGAAAAGCTCTATTGTTCTTCAAAACTTTGCCAAGGCTCCTATCATGAGGGATGTCATAGTGACGTTGGGTGAGAAGCAGAGATCTGATTTACACCAGGCTGTAATGAGCCACCAGTATCCATCAGTGCACCTTTGCTGATTCTTTATTGCTGCATCCTCATGTCAGTCCTGGACTCTTCCACAATAAAAGTTATAAGAATCCTTTTCCATCTTAATCATCCACTACTCCTTCAAGCAATAACCTGTTCATATCTGCTACTAACTCAGCTGCTCACTGCCAAGAAAGAGGAGCTTTCCTAAGAGTCCTTTTAATCAAAGGAAGGAAAGAAGGAAACATGAAACCCAGTCCCCTGGGAACTTAGTAATGGCAGGACCATGGCCCTCATGGAGACTTGGTTGTCTTTTCTGTCAGCAAATCACTTGCCATCTGCCCATTCTGCAGCAGTCCATTCCAGCTGGGATTATGTCCTGGCCCTGTACCTTAACACTTGGATGGGAAAGGCAAAAATGTCCTAGAGAAACCAAATGACTCAGAGAAGGCTGTGGTAATGTGTCTAACAGGTAAACAAGCAGACAAGAACATTTCAGGATTTTTTCTGCCCATTTTGGATAGGCGTCTTGTATATTTTGGGGTTTTTTTTCTCCAGGCTATATTAAAAAGAAAGCATGTCCTCGGGATCCAGATGAAGACTGCATGACATGTGGACCTGATCAATATTTGAACAATGTAAACCAAAAGCCACGATGTGATGCCTGTGTGTCATGCTCAAAAGGTTTGCTTTTTCCCACACATACCTCACAGTTACATTCTCTCTCTGTATATTTTATGTACATTTAATTTTTATTTTATTCATTTAGAATTTCCACAGCAAAATTATCTATCCTTGGTTACTGACTTAGACAGCAGTGTTACCTTGCACTTAATCCATGTTACTTCCTGTGTGACCTGGCACTGCCTAAAAATTCTCCCCTCCAAATACTATCCCAGGCTGGTTTCTGCCTTCTGTCTTATATTACAAACTCTTATCTACAGGCTTCTCTAATTATTCATGACTTAAATTACCATCATATGGCTTTAAAGTGAAAGAGGGC
>VYZR01073152.1:0-10967 GCA_013400675.1 Oxylabes madagascariensis | reverse complement strand
GACTCTTAGAGCAACCTGGCAAGCTGCTTCAGCCGTGACACAAACCCCGTGTCAGAGGCGGAGATGTGACACACGACGTCCTAATCCTCACCTCCGTGGGGTGAAAAAGCAACCAAACAACAGCAAGTTTAAACCCACAGTTTATTCAAGGAAGTCTAGACGTTATTAGACAGGCTAAATTCAAATTTTTATACACCTGAGATCATCAGTGAGGGAAAAAATCTGTTTAGAGATGATGGCAAAAGCCAGGGCAAGTGTTTGCAGTGGGAGCCCTGGGCAGTCCATTTGTTGCAGCTGCTTTTCCAGCATTCCAGTGCCTGCTGTCTCATCACACGGAGATTCAGCCCCTGAGGGCTGAATAGAAATATTTGGAGGAAGATAAACTCTGTCTTGCCTGTCAGCACCATGAGGCACCGTCCCCCAGGGGAACAGGACAACGTAAATCTTCCTTCCCTGTCACAGGAAGGCTTGAAGGGATTAAGTCTGTAAAAGCTCTGGTTTTTCTACCTGAGAATCACTTAGAGGAGACCAGGATTTTGTTTCAAAGCAAATTTCAGCTCCTGATGTGACAGCAGAGCAGTTTGGCCATGTGAGCAGAGATCTTTTACATAGAGGTGCTGAATCCTTTTGCTCATTAAAGGTCCTCATGGTTATTTCATGGATGGCTAATAAGCACATGTCTCATCTGCAAAAATCTGACAGGCAGCTTTATACTTTACTTCTTTCAGTTCCCACCACCAGCATTAACCAGGCAAAATAATCCTTGTTTCGCTTTGACCATGTCATTTTGAGGATTCTGCCCTGTCTGCTGGAGTAACACATCAGTGCATGCTCGTGGCCACTCGGTTTTCCCTCATTTTTCATCAATGACCCGCCAATGACATCTCTCCCACGCACTTCCAAGAATTTGTTCTCTCGTGGCTCCGAGTTTCCTTCAGCAGATGCTGTTTACCACAAGAGCTCAGCTCACACCACAGCCAGGAGTTGCTCAACACTTCTTGGTGTTGAGCCTACAGCACATTAAAATTACAAGGGAAAGGATTTCAGGGATTCTAATTGACTATATTGTTGTTGTTTCTAGGATATGGAGCCCACCCAAGGCGGTTAGGTCATGTAATGTGATAGTCCCCTTTTTATTTCTTCAATAACTCCTCCCAAACTCCCCATGCTGCAGCATGGAAGCCTGAAATTCCGCTTTTTATCAGTTTTTGCTGCTGAGCCGTGAGGGTTGGAGTGTGTTGAGGGTAATGAGGTCTCTTGGACCCTGTTCTGCGGGGGTGGTTGTGCTCAGCACACAACATCTGAGTTTCTTCAGCTCATTCTTGCTGTAAAAAAAGGGAGAAAAAGTTTCACTGCACATCTGCAAGGACTGTGCAAATAAAACCAGTTGCTGCTGGTTTGGCTTTTGTTGTATTTGAAAGCAATTTTCAAAAAGAAATTGTCTCTAGATTCGAAGATGAAGACACTCCAGAGGAATATAAGTGTATTCCAGCAAACTAAAATTCTCTTGTGGAAAAATGTCCTGATCAAGTGGAGGATGAAGATGCAGAGTTTTCAGGTAAGAAAAAATTAAAAATAAAACCGAAATAGTAGCTAACTACTGAGAGTGGCCAATCCCTGCCTGTCCCTAGACACCAACGTCTTTGGGTAAAATTTGAACTTAAAGTACTTTCGAGAAGCCTGACTGATAATGAACACTTGGAGACCTGAATTTGTTTTAAATGGTGACCTTTAAGTCTGGTTTGTGACAAATGAGGGCACAGATGGGCTGGTGGAGCAGGTGATGGGCACAATGCAGAGAGTCTCCTCATCCACACCTAAGAAACGGGCGTGACCGAGTTTTTCTTATTTATATTTTAATCCCACAAAGACTGAACTCCTCTTGTTCACATTTTAGTGCCACAAAGGACATGTTTTTATACTGCCATTGAAATTCTCCTCCTCCCTGCTCTCCCTGGTGTAGGAGTGGATTCTGTCCCTGCTGTTCCTGCCCCTGGTGCTCATCGTGTCCACCTTCATGTCACAAATCGAGTACCCCAAGGTGCCCTTCAGCCACCTGGGCCACCTGGATGACCCTGCCTTCAACACCACCGGCGTCACCGTCACCTTCACCCCCGTCACCGCCACCACCAGGCACATCATGAGCAAAGTGGCCTCCAGCTCTGTCATGACGGGTGGGTTTTGCTTTTTAAATGCTGAGTTTTGTTGTGATTTAACCTTGTTGGAGGCCTGGAAGCTGAGAATTCCAGGCTTTCTGCGCTGACGGGCACTGACCCTCAAGAGAACATTGCATTTGATCTGAGGCCGTGGAACAGGCTTTGAAAATTGAGTGATAGCACTGGGATTGTAGGTGTGCGGTTTGAATAGAATTGTGCAATATTACAGGGTGGAAAACTTAGAGTTTAAGATTTTAGTACATAGTAATATATATAAAGCAGTATGGAAGATTTAGGGCGTAGGCTAAGTTCTTCTTTTTCACCTTCTTCTCCACAGATTTGGGTGGTAGCTTGTAATTGGGTGAAAAGGTCCACATTGCAGACCAACCAATTAGTTATTGGGTTAAAAATAAAAATAATTTAGGTGTCATCTCATAATTGGCTCATTTGTGCTTAAAAGACCTTGGTTCTATCTCTACCAGACAGAACCATTTTTCACTTAGTTAGCAAGAGCTCACAACTTGTGAGACTGTACTATAGATAGGAATTAATAAACATCTGAGTCCGAAGATGAAAACTGTGTCTACCAAGCACTTAATCCTGGCTCTAACAGAGGAAAAGAAGATAAAAAACCCACATAACCTCTTGTGCGTGTGCTGTGTTGTAGCGGTTCTCCAACATCTTGGATCAGGAGAGAAAATTGATCCGAAGTCCTCCATTTTCACAAATGTTTCTTCTCTAAGATTTAAAATACCTGTGAGGCCGGTTTGCCCTTCTGAACTGGAAAGCTCTGCCTTACCTAATACCCCCAAAAATACTTTTAAAGCACATTAAAAAACATTATTTTGAGGTGCATTTCTTCTCAACTGGTAAAGTCTGAAGTGTTTAGAGCTGCCTCCCTGGCCAGTGAGAACTGGGAAAGGGGGGTTGCAGTGCTAAGAAAGCAGAACATTCCCTCAATGCCCGTGGACACATTTCCAGACTCACAAAATCTCATGGCAATATTTTTCTGACACTCCACAGGTATAAAACTAGAGGAGATGGATGATGAGAGAGCCATGGAGAAAGCCTGGATTTCAAATAAGGAAACTATAGGAGTTGTGTTTAAGGACAACTTTTCCTACTACCTCAGGTTTCCTACCTCCCATGTGGTTATTCCCAATGAAGTCGTTGGAGACATAGGTAACACAAAATGAGAATTTCAGGGCGGTTGCCTGGTGTGGACAGGGTGGGAATAACCCGTGTTTGTTAAGTGATGGAATAAATGGTGGGTTTGGGTGTTTGGGGTTTTTTTTCTTGTCACTGTCCATTTGAAGAGTTTCCCACAGTGCCATTGTGTTCTTGTCATTACATTTAATAGTGAAAATTAATTACTTCACATTAGTGTGATGCCCTTTGCCTTGCAGACAGCTGCTATGAGTTCTCCCCGGAGTACTGCAACAGCCCAAGATATTGGTACAAAGGCTTCCTGTCCCTGCAGTCCAGCATTGATGCTGCCATTATAGAGGTAAATCCAATTTAGGAACTGATGGAAGCATCCTTTTATTTTAAATATAATACAGGGAAGGCCAACTCTGCTGTAGGAATAGCACGGGATGAGTTTGTCAGAAAATAAAGCTGCTTTAAAAAGTTAATCCAGGGAGGATGAAGCAGAATATTCCTTGTATAAATGAATCTCACTGCAGAAAGTAAGCAAAACACTGAGCTGTTGACCTCGCATTCCTTTAGATGGTGACAAATCATTCTGTTTGGGAAGAAATGAAATCCATTGCTGGCATCCGAATGGAGTCCCGGAGCATCATCTTCTCCATCAGCCTGGAGTACAGCTACTTCATGATGGTCACCGTGATGTGCTTCTTTCCCTTCATGTATTTCTTATCAAAGAATGTCACCCGGGAAAAGAAGCAGCTCAAAGTGTTGATGAAGACTATGGGGCTGCAGGACATTTCATTTTGGTGAGTTCTTTTTAAATGGAACGTGTTTGCCAAAAATCAGTCTATTCCCAGCCACTTGAGAAGCCAATTAATGAGTTCAGTGGGTTCATAACTTTTCTCCAGCACTCAAAGCTGTGAGATTGATTCCTGGCGAAGACACGGAAACACCGTTGTGCAAACATTTCAGTCAGTCAATGGAAGAAAACACTGGCATTGCTTCAAAATTTATGTCAAATATTCGTTGATGCGACTGATCACTGTTTTTGTTCAGTTTCTCAGCCAGAGGGTTGAGCATGGCAGTGGTGTCCTCTGCTCCCTGGGGTATTTCCTCCTGAAGCTGGATCACCTGTCTGTTCTGAGGACACAAAAGACAAATTATTGCCACGGGAACTAATTAATATTTAAATGTAAACACTGCTGATGTGCCAACGGAGCTGCAAGCAGAGCTGTTGATTACCCACAATGATGGCACCTTTCCCTCCCCAGGCTGTCCTGGAGTTTGCTCTACTCTGTTTATGTGCTGGTCTTCTCCTGCCTGCTGACGGCCCTCATACAGCACGAACCCTTCTACACCAGCAGCTTCCCTGCAGTTTCATTCCTGTTTTTCCTCTACGGCCTGGCGTGTGTAAGTCAGGCTTTAAAGCCAGATTTCCTCCCCGTATGATTTATTNCACAGAAAGCCTGGAATTCTCAGTGCCCGGGGTTCCAACAATTACCCTGTTGATGAGCCCAAGCATTGCCCCAGAGCCTTTTGCACAGTGCTCAGGACCTTTGTGGGCCACGCTGGCTGAAACTTCCGAGTGACTTTTCTAGGTCAGCAGCAGAGATTTCATTTGCAGCCTGAAGGGCTGACAGGCTCTCGTTTGGCTACAGAAGGCCCAGTTTGAAACTCAGATCAACCCACTCAGAAGGGCTTTAGTGGATTTCATAGTACAGACTCAGCTCAGCAGAAATCTGGTGCCCAGAAAATGGAAGTGCTGCTGTTAGGGATATTTATTTCCTTCAGTGGTTGAAGGAAACTTCTGTTCTTACAGATCCACCTGGTTTTCATGCTCTGCTCCCTCTTAAGGACCTCCAATCTTGTCAGCTCCGTGGGCTTCCTCATCATCTTTATCTTCGGGTTCCTGAGCCTGGCAGTGCTGATAGAAGATGTCCCCGAGCCACTGAAGTGGTTTCTTGGTCTGATGTGTCCTTTTGCATTCAACACCGGCATTGCCAAGGTACTGGGGCACCACCCCTGCAGCTGAACCTTCCCCTGCTGGTAGGGAAAGGCGCAGGAATTCCTGCCCTTAGCTCAAAAATCCCGCTGGAATTCCTGCCCTTAGCTCAAAACTCCAGCTGTGAAGCATTCAGGCATTTTCCCTTCCTCTCCACAGCCTGTTTGAACCCCCCCCACCCCAAACTGAGCTGTGCTGGGCAGCACAGAGGGGCTCCAACATCCCCATCCCGTTCCCCTGCTTTAAAAGCAGATGAATGTAGAGCCAAGCAGAGCCCTAGGCACAAAAAAAATCTGCTGTTGTGCACGTCTGCAGCTTCCACATGACCCCGAGGAAGCCCCATCCCTGCACACAACAGCCCCATTATCCTCGGGAACATCAGGGACAGCATCCTTGGCTGCCCAGTCACTCCCCTCCTCCTGGCAGCAGGAGCTGAGCAAATCCAGCTCTGGATTCCTGCTGCTGCCTTTTCTCCATCCCAACCCTGGATAAATCCGTGCAGTCTCCCAGTTTTCCATTTGTCATATCTCCACTGCTCTTCCTAGCTCTGGTAATCTAATATTTGATTTCTTGATATATATTTAAAAAAAAAAAATCTGCCTGGGAGTGGAGATTTCTGCACCAGCAGAAAAAGAGACTGACTTTGTTAATTCACCATATGGTTAAGTCAATCATTATGTAAATTATAACATTTTTGTCGTGACTGTCACATCAAGAGTGCCAATATCAGGGTTTTTGAATTGATCTTCTCTAAAAGTCTGGTCTTTCCTTCTGTTTCTCGATTGTTCTGGAAAATTCTGGATTAAAGCATGAAGATCTCTGCATGGAGTAAATTCATTCCCCTTCCCCTTTAGAAAGAAAATAAGAACAGTTGGTCAGTACTGCAGATTATTTCTGGGTTAACAAAGAGTTGCATTCGTGGCATGTGCATATTTTTCCAGCCTGAAATCTATTCTTCCTTCTCTTTTATTTCAGATTTTCCATTTAGAGAAATATGGAGTAGGTTTCTCCTTTTCCAACCTTATGGAGGAAGCATACTTTTTATTTTCAACATACATACTGCTGGTGTTTGACTCAGTCTTGTACATGCTGCTGGCTCTGTATTTTGACAAAATTCTGACAGGTAGGAATGATTTCTTTTTATTTACATGGATTGCATGGGCTATGTCAAGGAAATGATGGGCTGCTCCTTTCTTGGATTCAATGAAAATAAGGTTTGGACTAAAAGAAATTTATAATGTCATGGAGTGACTTTTCTGTTTCTGGCACATGCCAGGTTCAGAGAATCAATGACAACAAAGTATTTAGTATTTTTTATTTAATATTTTGTCTTTCTAATTATGAGATTATAGTGTAATAATGTGTAGGACAATATTTTAATTCATTTCAAAAATGGAATTAATTACATAAATCCCCTAAGCCACCCTTCTTGTCTCCTTTGCCTCTGCTCCAAACCTGGGGGCTTCTGACTGGAAAAAGCAGCAATTTTGTCCTTATTTGAAACTCCTAAAAGTTTAGTCTAGGATGGTGTCTTAGCTGTTCCTTTGGTTAATGTCAGAACACCTTTTTGCTTTCCTGGCAGGCAAATACGGGATCCCAGACCCTCCTTTGTTCTGCCTGAGGGCCTCGTACTGGATGAGGAGCAGGAGAGGCTCCACCAGGGACGTGCCCAGAGCCACAGCAAACCCTGAGGAGCTCCTTGGGGATGATGTAGAACCTGTGCCCTCCGAATTCCTGGGGAAAGAGGCCATCAGGTTAAGAGAGAAGGAATTGCTTGTGTCTGGTTTAGTGCTCCCCACTCCTCCCATCAGTTTGGGCTGGACTTTGCCAAGCAGTTTTCATGTTCGTGAGGCTCTTCCAAAACATTTTGTTTCACCGAGAAAAATTAGAGATAAAAATGCTTCACAGTGAAAAATTAGATGCAAAAAGATAATTCAGACTGGTCGCTAAAGGTGAAATTTAGACAAATTTAGATTAAAAAATAGCTGGGTTTTATTTTTTGTGGTCTTTCAATGTCCTTTAGGTGCAAAAGGGAGAATGAAGAGGGCAACCCATTGTAAAAGTGTTGCAATGGATTTGGCCTTGTCTTTGCCAGTCTTGCTGCCCCATTTTTTGGTGCCAGGTTGTGATGTTCACACCTGGGCACAGAGCCTGCCAAACCTGTGAATCTCAGCTTTGTTTCTCAGCACCTTTTGTTTTCTTCATGCCATTTCTGTCATTGTAACTTAAGGTCCATAAAAATGTAAAAGGGCAGCAGGGAAAAGCATTTACAGAACTCCCCAAATAATAACCTCCTCACCTTCCTTTTAGGCTCCACAATATTAAAAAAACCTATAAGAAGAAGGATAAGAAGACAGATGCTTTAAGAGGTATGAAAGCTGTGAGATTGATTCCTGTTAAAGACAAGGAAACACGGTTGTGCAGTCAGTCAACGAAAAAAACCACCTGCATTGCTTGAAAATTTATGTCAAATGTTAATTGATGTGACTGATCACTGTTTTGTTCAGTTTTTAGTGATTTGCTGATTTTAACAAGGCTAAAGAGATGAAATATTTAAATTTTTTAAATTGTTTTATTTCTGTCTTTTCTTCTAAATACAGACCAACTCCTTACGCCTTTAGTTAAAGGTTTGCAGAGCTTTGCCCCGCTCAGTGCTCTTTTAACTAATTATTACCACTTAATTCTTGTAATTTTTGACTTCTCTTGCCTTTGACAGTGAGTGGGGGCAATTCAAACCTCATTCCTCCCCAGACTTGATGTTATTTTTGCTCTAGGTCTGTCTTTAAACATTTATGAGGGTCAGATCACCGCCTTGCTGGGCCACAGCGGGGCTGGAAAGACAACGCTGCTGAACGTGCTCAGCGGGCTCAGCTTCCCTTCGGAAGGTAGGAGGAGGCTGGGATGGGGTGGCCTTGATCCAAAAGCTCTAAAGATCAGTTCATTCCCCCTCATCCCCGTGCACAGGCTCTGCCACCATATACAACTACAGCCTCTCTGAAATGGGAGACAGGGAGGAGATCAGGGGGATGATCGGGATTTGCCCGCAGTTCAACACGCAGTTTGAGGTCCTGACGGTGAAAGAAAACCTGAAAACTTTTGCGGAAATCAAGGGCATCAACTCCAAAGAGGTGGAGCGAGAGGTGAGTGTGTGCTCCCCACCATTCCATAGAGGCTCCTTTTGCATTGGGAAGCGCGAAGAATCCACCTGGATCTTCTGAGAATTGAAGCTCCAAGCCCCAGTGTCCAACCTGGCCTTGGACACTTCCAGGGATCCAGAGGCATCCACAGCTGCTCTGGACACCCTGTGCCAGGGCCTCCCCACCCTCACAGGGAACAATTCCTTCTGATGTCTAATTTAAATCTCAGTCTACCCTAATAAAGGATGGAAGGACAATGGCCGCTGAGAATGGACATCCTTGTGCTGTTCTAGGTGCAAAACATTCTGGAACTGCTGGATATCAGCAACATTCAAGACACTCAAGCTGAAAAACTGAGTGGTGGACAGAAAAGGAAGTTATCCATTGGAATAGCCATGCTTGGAAACCCTCAGGTAAAGCAGGAGGCATGGCTCTGTGATGTAGGAAATACTCAGGTCCAGCATAATTAAAACCTTGGGCATGCATTTGGCTCTAGGATTTCAGACTTCTTTAGAGTGCTCATAATTAGAATGAATAAATGTCATAATTTCTTTTTTTTTTTTTTTTTTTAAATTCATAACCCACCTTGCCAGGTGAGTTTTGAAGCAGACAGAGCTCCCCGAGCTCTCACAGCCCCCAGAAGAGCCGCCCTGGTCTAAAAGATGCGCTGGGTCTCTTGCCCTCAGAACACCAAACCCCTAAGAAAGGGAAGTGCTCTGGCAGTGAGGAATGTCTGATTCCATCCTTCCTGCAGGTTTTGCTCCTGGATGAGCCCACAGCAGGGCTGGATCCTCTCTCCAGGCACCAGGTGTGGAGCCTCCTGCGGGAGCAGCGAGCAGGGCGGGTGATCCTGTTCAGCACCCAGTTCATGGACGAGGCCGATATCTTGGCGGGTGAGCACGGGCTCTGTCTGGGGCATCCCTGTGGGATAACCCTGGAGCACAAAGCCCAAAAAGATGGCAATGACTGCTCTGAACTAGAAGTTCCTTTGGCTTTTCCTTTCTCCAGACCGCAAGGCTTTTATCTCGCACGGGAGGCTGAAGTGTGTTGGCTCTTCTCTGTTCCTGAAGAAAAAATGGGGGATTTGCTATCATTTAAGGTATCTCATTAAGCCCCAGAAATACCTGGCAACATGCAAGAACAAGGGGACACCAGAATTAATGAGACCCTAGAGCAGATGTCATCAAAACAAACGAATTACCTGCATTACAATCCAGCTCCATTAACTGAAACAGCAGTAAGATTTAGGGTTAGGGTTAGTTAATCCAGAGTAGGGAATGAATGAAGAATATTGGAATTTTCTTTTCGTGCATCCATAAAACGGTGGATGTTGTTTGTCTGGGTGGGTTTGGGTTGTTTTTATTCCAAACCTAAACGTCTGTGGTTTTTTCCACACAACAGGATCCATGTCAGTGAGTCTTGTGACCTGGAGAATCTGACATCCCTGGTGAAAGGGTACATCCCCAACGCCACGTTCTCAGGACACACCCAATATGAACTGAGATATAAACTGCCTTTAGAAAATGTGAATAAATTCCCAGGTAACGTATGTGAAAATAATTGAGAATTATGGAGAATTATAATGACAAATGTGGGGAAGGAGAAATGCAAAGGGAGATTTTTTTTACAGGAGTCACATCAGGACTTCAAAACCATCGCAGTTTGGGTTTTCCCCAATATTATCATACATTTAAGATCAAATTGTGCAACAAATGCTTTTCTACTGTTTGCAGTGAAAAACCCTGCAGGCTAAACTGGGCCACATGTTACAGACAGTTCAGTTCTCTTTCTGTTAAATGAAAAAACAGAGATAAGAGAAAACCCCACACAATCTGCACTGCTCTGTGCCCATTTCTCACCCACCGTGCCCATCACTTCAGCCTGATCATCCCACAGAGGATGAAAACAGTCTGGAATCTTGGTGCTAAGCAGACAAACACCTTCCATGAGGGATGGCTCTGGCAGTTTTGTGTTCCTCCACACTTTTGTGTCTTGGCAGTCTGTTGCTTTGTTGCGTTCTCTGTCACTGGAGACGCTCTGGTCAGGCCAGCTCAGCCGAAACAGAGAGGTCTGGATATCTGTGCTTATGCTTTTATTTTATCTCTGTCCTGCAGATCTGTTCAGCGGCCTTGACAGCTGCTCGGAGCTGGGAATTATCAACTATGGAGTCAGCATGACAACCCTGGAGGACGTGTTCCTGAGGCTGGAGGGAGAAGCCATGGCTGACCAAGAAGGTACAATTTACAATCCAGACCCAAAGAGATCAGCTCCCTGTCTGATGCAGTAACCTTCTGTCTTGGTTTGGAAAGACAGGTGACTGCCAGGGGAAGCTGGAGCTTCCCTTGGAATGGAGAATGTAAAACCCCTCCCTCCGAATTATTATAATTTTGAAATTAGGGGGCTTTCAGGCAAAGATATGGGAATAGGAATAACAGTTCTTTAATAGGAATATTAAAAATAAAAATGTAGTAATACGAGAAAGCAAACAAACCAAAAATCGAAAAAAACCCTGACAGGGTAAGA
>VYZR01073142.1:0-11478 GCA_013400675.1 Oxylabes madagascariensis | reverse complement strand
TTTTTCTTTCAGCATTTCAGAAATGTCAGCAACCCCTTTAACTCAGCTCAAGCAGTTCTCTAGCTCTAGGCTGTACCACCCAAGAAAGAGCAGCTCACAGCCATCTATCTACCCACCTACCTCCTTCACCATCGTATTTACTAAGGGTTGTACTGATGGGAGCTCTGAAAGAACAAAATGTAATGTAGTTTATAAAAGGAGATGGATGTGAATCTTTTCTATCTCAAAATCCAATAAAGTTTATGATTTTTATTGCATGTGGGAGTCCTTTAGTCAATGCAACACTGATTAGCAGCTTGGCCAGTAAGTCTGATAAAACCAGAAAGTACTTCTGAATATATTCTGGCCAGAGGCACCTGGGAGCAAAGTGTGAGTGTTGCAGCTGATGGCCCCAGGGTCACACATGTACCTTGGGATTTCTTCACTGGTTCTGTTCTGTCTGGCCACGGTTTTGCTCCATTCTCTCCAGAAATAACTATTCTAAACCTCTCTTATCCTTTAATCTTCCCAAAAAGGGAGCATCATCCCTAAACTATTCTCCCTCACCTTTCCATTATGCATGAATGAAGACAAAATATTTACAGCCTGCTTCGGGCAGGGGTCCCGACTGGACTTCAATGGATCCCAAACACAGCAACGCAGCGTTCTTACTCCTCATCTCATTTAAACAAGGAAACACCAGGAATAGCATTACTCCAAGTCAGCAGCGCTTCCCTGGTGCTAATCAGGCCATTAAAAAGGCATAAGCAGTTTGACACGGAGGGACAAAGAGAACCACAGAAATGAATCAAAACCAGGGAAAAACTAGAGATAAAAAGTAATAATACTCCTTCCAGCAAACCACAGTCTGAATACATGATAAGTGGCTAAAAGACACAATCACTGCAGATCTAGAGACAAAAAAAAGTCTCCTGACTGCATGAAATGTAAATTAAACTTGTTCTGATACAGAAGCATTTCCTTCACATGGCAGTTCCTGACTGCCATCGGGAAATCCAGACCCGTTTGCTGCAAATGAGTACTGCCACAGTTGACCCTCTCTGATCCTGCCCGTGGAAAACACACACTCAGAGTCAACAGTTGGAGGAAAAGGCAGAAAAACCCAAATGCGGCAGACTCGCTAGAAGAGATTTCCATGGAGGTTTCCTCCCCAAATAAGCAGATGGTTTCCAGTTAGTCAGGGTCAGGGACTGCCCGTGTGGTTTCCTGCCTGCTTGCCTTTGTAGCTTATCTGGGCCTCATCAAGACATACAGTCCGAAAAAATTAGAATGGCTAAGTACAGGAATTAGGGAAACTAAATACAAATGAGCTCTGGTCTGCACTTGTGCGGAGGAGCAGGGGAATGTGTGCCTGCGGGTGGGATGGAGCAGCGGTGCCACGCCGGGCTGCAGCGCTGCACATCTGCAGGGCCGGGGCAGCTCTCGTTAATGCCGCGGTGCCTCCATCCAAAACACCCTGGGCAACAGCCCAGCTGCTTTGAAAATACCCCTGACGTCAGTTTACAACCCTGCCTGCCTTCACCGTGCTGCCGGTGCCCGGCGGCAGCCCAGCTCCGTGGTGGATTCCAGCCCAGCTCCNNCAGCCCAGCTCCGTGGTGGATTCCAGCCCAGCTCCACGGCGGATCCCAGCCCAGCTCCACGGCGGATCCCAGCCCAGCTCCACGGCGGATTCCCAGCCCTGCCGGCAGCCCAGCGCACGGCTTGGAAATCTGCAAAGCTCCGGGCACACACACACTGCATCTCGTAACGCTGTGCATGGGAGCAAAGCAAAACTCCACCAGGAATGTAAGCACGAGCTGCCATATGGAAAGGGCATTCTCAAATTAAACCCTGAAACCCAGATGAGATCGGAGCGAAGGACAGTTTCACTTAAAGGAAATGTCTGAGGTCAACCAGCAATTAACTGAAAGGTTCTGATTGAATACGCTATTGACTGCGCTCACATCAGACAGCTTCCTGTTTATTATACCTTATGGGCTGTCTAGGTGCCAAGACATTAAGCTGTCAATAATCTATTAATACTGAACAGCTCCTCCCTCCTTACTCCCCCCTTGCAAATCCTCTCAGGCTAAGAAACTGCACTAAAAAGATGGAAATTTTTGAAGTGAGATGGAAATGAGCTTTTTAGGGTATTTCTTTGCTCGGTTCCAGCTGAAAGTACAGCAACATTCATAAACAATATAACACGCAGTCTATAACTACATGGAAAAAATTGTGTTAAAAAAAAATCAGCCGTGATTGAGACCATATCCTGAAATCTGGCTTTCTTTTCCAAGCCATCTTTAAACAGTCTAAGTTAAATTTAATTAACAATTTACAACAAGGAGAGAGAAGTTATTTAAAGACAGGCCTACAGGTCCTTAACATTCAGTGTCTGGGAAACAGTTGTATATAAAAAAAAAGTTTTAATGAATTTAATAGAGAAAAGCACTTTAATTAAATGCTGTCAAAGAGGATTGTATTAATGACTGCACACAAAGGAATTTAAAGCAAGCCAAGTATATTTAGCAAATAGGAAGTAGGCTTTCAGAGGCTGCAACTATTTATGTTTCTGCCATTGCAATGCATCTAGGAGATCGTGTTGCCAATTGAAAGCAGTTATGTTATTAGATATGATTTTATTTATTATGGATTATTAAAATTTCAAATGCTGCAGGGAATACATTTATTTCACTTCTCAAATGAAAGAACAAAGATATTTCCTCCTTGTTCAGTAAGAGGAAAAATAGGAGCGGAAATAAATAATAAATAATAATAATAACTTAGCACTTAACTAGTAAAGTGCTGTCCAGACAGATCTTTTTATGGGGCTTGTTGAAATTTCAGCGTGTCTCTTTCTTTCTGCTACAACTGGATGGATTTGCAGTTGCTACCACAGCTTCCCTCAACACAGCACAGAAAGAGGAGACAGCTCTTACTTGTTGTGGGTACAAGGGACTTCTGTGATACTCTGCATGGTTCAACTCGAAGAACTACCAAAACCCCAACAAAAGAAATCCTGGCTGCCAAGTTTTTGCAAGCAAGATTGAGAACACCAGGGTTTTTCTGACTAACCATGAGATTTAGCCACATATTGCTCACAAAAACCTGGAACAATTATGGCTCTGTATTAAGACTTGATGCACAATATGCTCACCTTCCTCACCATCCACATGATAGGACTTGTAGCAGGAAGGAAGGGGCTCTGCACAACTCTCTCTGCCACGTGCCTTGGATTCAAGTGTGGCACATCAAATGGGCATGGCCTAATAAATGCAAAATGTAGAGCTTCAAACCATAAATCTGAGGAAAAGGCAACTAGAAAATTCAAGGGTATCAACATTTTTTTGGACTATAATGGCACAATAGTGTAGAACTAAATTTAGCCCCAACTGGAAATAGAGGAATGTTTTTCAACACAAATTTAATGAGATGGCTGGGTCTGTAATATCCAGGATGTGTTCTATGATTTACCACATCCTTTTTGCCATATGTAATGGTAAAAGGTTAATAATGATTTTAGATGATTCAAACCTCCAAATGTTCCACCAGAGGCACCTTATACATGCTTGTGTTCCTTTGTTTCTGAACACCAAATCCCTTTTAAGTTAGGCACCACAATGGGAGTTAGTCCCATATTACTGGGTTTTAAATGTACTTATTTGTAGTTAAGGTTTTCATCTTCTCATTTGCAACATGAAGTGAGTAGAACTGGGAAAGAAGTCATTGGAAAGGAGGCACAAGGGGATACCAACTTCCTTTCACAATGTGAGTAGCATCATAAATGGTGAAGTTTAATTTTTTAAATACATTATCTGATTTTTGTTTAAGACTTTAATAAAAGTCATGTGTGATGTGTGTTGAGAATGTAGGCTTTGTTGTTCCACAGCTAGGGATCTTGCAAACAGCTTCGCTTTGTCTGTGCCAAGATATTTTGGAATATTCTTTGAAACATTGTAAGCAGAGATGACTGTGAGAAAAAATATGTGCTACTGTACTTCTGGATACTTGATGCGTGAGAATAGTGCGTGCACACAAAACCACTTCTCCTTTCAATCTGCAACTCCTGTAAAACTCCATACAAACATGGAACAACATACACAATATACTGACCCTGAAAAAAACCCCACATCTCCGCACACATTAGAGTCTCTGGGTATTTTCAACCATTCGAGGGACAAAAAACCAAAAAGGAAAAAAAAAATGGAAAAAAAAAAAACCACAACACACCAAAGAATTTTCAAAAGAAGACTGGCCCTGGGGAAGGAGACTGGGCATCTATGTCCTGCTCTGTCACAGCCTAACTCCCAGCACTGCCCAGAAGCTGCACCATTTCCCTGGAGGATGCTGTGCAACACGGAAGGAAGAGTAGCTCCTTGCTCTTTGAGGGTCAAGCAGTGCAAAGTGCTCTGGTAGCACTATTCTCAATGGTTTCCCTCCCCATGTAATTTTTATAATTGCCTATCTGCAGAAAAAGACCATCTGCAATGATCCAGGGCTCTAACTTTATCCCAAGATTTCTGTAGAGAGCGTGAGAATAAAATACTGCATACAGCCAATAGCCTATAAACATTTACACATCTCTGAAGCCTGATACTATAATTTATGAACAAGTGTGGGGGACACAGAGTAATTAGGGAGCATTAAAATTAAATTAAAAAGAGCAATATTTTTAACTGCAAAAATTTTCAACTGCAAATGGAACGGAGGCTCATCTAGTGGCTTTTCAGCCTTCAAGGTTTGCCTGCTGCTGGCAAGCTTCAAAGGTTATGTGAATTTGAAGAGCTTTATTTAGTGATCTTACTCTGTATGTTTGCTCATCCTCAACCTACTATGGCTCCTTACAACACTAGCAGCTTAGCATTTACAACGGGGCCAGGACTGTAAGAAATGAGGGCTAAATCTGGTCAAATTGTGTGTGAAAGGCAAAAGGGTGAGACAACAGGGGCCAGAGATACAGTGATGTCATTTGCTAAAACGACAACTTGTCAGAGCCACACCAACACAAACCACCACCCTGCTGCTTACTGCCAAGTCTCAGCGGTGCTAAATCTGCACATTCAGATTTTAAGGGAAGTTTCTGCCTGGAGCATTTTGCCATGGGAGCCAGGGCAGCCCAAGCAGAGCTGCTCTGGGGCAGCCTCACAGAAGATCTACTCTCAGAGTCATCTTTATTGTAAGATGCTGCTGAAGAAGAGCACTAGTCATATTCTCAGGGCTCCTTCATGTTAAGAGTCTCACCTCATTCCTGCCCTGTCCTCAAGTTGATCCTGGACCAAATGAAAGCTGTCCAGGAACAAGTGTCACTGAAGTGGCCTCATGGTTTCAGGTTCTGTACAAATATGAAAAGGATGTACTATTCTGACAAGATTAAACTTGCCACCACAGAAAAACTTGAAACTCTGCAGTTTACTTGATCTCCCATTTCTAGGGTTAAATGGAACAGTACTAAACCTAAACTAATTTCAGAACAGAGGCAGTTTGGCTTTAATTGCAAGTACACTCCCCACTACCATTCAAGGGGAATAACAGGCCTAACATTAATAAAAATCAGCAGCATTTTCAGCCACATTAGATATCCACACTAAACAGAAACAGCTGAGATGGCGCAGTAGACAGGTTTGGCTGTAGCAGTCACAGCTTAGCGCCTTTCCCTGCAATTGTGGTAACGATCAATCACAAGATCTACTGGATACTTGAGAGTCAAATATAAGGGGGTTGTCTGATCTGTGCCTCCGTTGCCTTCGTGCAAGGCTCCCGAACTACTGTGACCCATCAGAAAAATGGTGTGCACCAAGAGGATGGAGAACCAGAGCATGCAGCCACAGCTAGTGTTTCAAAATTCACCATCTCTGGCTATGGGGCACAGGTACTGGAGAAGCACGAAAAAGCAGCTCAGAACTGGAAGATGCCTGAGTTTTTTGGTTTTTTTGCATGTACCACATGCTTTAAAGACACTTCCTTTACCCTGACCCAAAAGCAGTCACACACACAATAGAGATAAATGCAGTGTGAATGGCATTTGCAATAAATCTTGCTTTCAGCTTTAACACTGCACAGAAATAGAAGTTACACAGTTTGAGACTTTTTTCAGTCGTTTTTAATAGTTTAAAATGAAAGGAGATACTGAAATTAACTGTTGTTTAATTTTGATAAGAGAAAGAATGAAACTGAAGGTAATTAGTTTAACAACTAAAACAGATATTCTCCACTCACAAAATTCACAGACCTCGTTCCGACACACATTTCCCTCTGTAGTTCTAAATCAAAGAAAAAAAATAATCCAAGTGCAACCCTCCCAAACTAAAGCTCTGAGCATTCTGAGTGTAATGAATAACCTACAATACAAGTTTCTCCTAAAGTCCATCTGGGTTTGCTGAGTACAAGTTGTGTCACCAGTCTTGACCACCCCTGTCTGAGCAGACATCACATCCAGCCCTGGATTAAAGAACTGGGGAGTCAAAAAGCAGTGGGTATCAATCTATGGTCTGTCCTTTGTGTGCAGAGAAATGATCAAAAAAGCAAAATTATCACAGTGCGGCCATTAAGAATGAATCACAGGGCTCGGCATCCCCGCAAAAAATTCATCTCAAAACAGTAAAGACCAAACTCAGAGCTAGCACGGTTTGGGAAAGTAATTTTTGTCCAAGTCTCACAGACAACTCAGTCCTAATTTCCAGTATGCAAAATCCCCTGGTGTAACTCACACAAACACAGCAAAACCTCACTGTGCACATCATCCTATAGATCATTAAGCACACCATGTTCCCCTACAGAATAACACAGCTTTGCTTCACTCATCATCTATGATTGCCTAAGTATTATTAATTAATATTATTTTTAAAGAAATTTTAAGTCTCACTAGTTTTTCCATCTGTGTGCTATGCATTATGTGACCCATGAACTCCAAGACATTATTTAGAAACAGATATTTCATTAGGAGGCACTACTGTGGTGTTCATCCCCCTCTTTATTACTTCTAGAAAGAGAATATGAAATTAGTTTCATTGGGCTGCCATCGCCACTTGCCTTGACCCATTTTTATGAGGGCTCCATGTTCTGCTCTTTTGCATTTCATTGTAATTTTTAAAATACTCTTTCCCTCCTATCCCTCACAAAATTATAAAATTAGTATTTCATTTACTTCTGAGGTATGTTATTTTCTGCATATTTAAAGAGAGATCACAATGTTTGCAGTGAACACACAATACAGAAGAGCTTTCCTAGAGCTTTTTATTATGCCTTTTTTTATTTACTAATGCTCCTCCATGATTCATGATCTGAGCTATTATATATTGCCAGATTTGTCTAAATCAAAGCTTCTGAGAAATAAAAGGGTGGAGGGATGTCATTTTAAAAAAGTGACAAAAGTAACAGTGTATCAGAAAGCAACACTTGATTGCTCTTAAATAAGTATGTACCTACCAGCTCCAGCAGATCTACCTGTCAACTTAGAGAAAACGAGAGGCAAGGTTTCCACGTTCTCTGAATAGAAGGTTACTTTGCTGCAGTGGTGGCTCATCACTCCAGAGAACCGTCTTATCCACCCGGACACTCCAGAGACAACAGCCTGATTCATGGCCTTCCCAATGGAGTCAGGTTTCTCTGCCCCAGCAATTAACAATGAATTAGCACTATATTAAAGTGCCAGGCAAGATGGTTACTCTCTGGAGTGGTCACCTTGGACACAAGCAGACAAATAGTGGGAGAAGGGAGAGAAATTAGATTTACTGTGTCCCAGCATGTCTGTAACAAACACGGAATCCCTGGCTGGCAATGGGAAGCAGCTGTAGGCACTTGTCAGCATTAACACTCCAGAAAGGTCCAGTGCCAGCAAACAGCCAGGGAATGGTGGGATTTAGCAAGGGACGGAAGGTAAGACAGGGAGGGCTCACCTCTGCAGAGCAGGGAGCTGAACACAGAAGCACGAGGACTGCTTGCTGCAAAGGGACTACTTTGCACACCATTAAGGGCCAGGCCAGATCAAAGGGCCAGCCAGGATCCCACTCCTAGTGGTGGAAGAGGATGAGAACACTGCAAAAATGTAATGATGCTTTCCAGGATACCCTTCCACCCTCCAGGAACCTGTGGCTCAGGCACTCTGCAATTCAGAGGTGATGCCCTTATGGTATCCCAGCTAGCAACAACCTCACTGCTCTTCTTCTTAGCAGCACTTTGCTATTACACCACATTGCATGGAATGGAGGGAGAGCCTCTTAATGGACACCTCAATTTCCTTAAAAACCTAGTGAGAGTTTGTGGTAAGCTCAGCCTGCATGCATATCAACATGTAGGTGTAGCATGGATGCTCCATAACCAGTGTGTGAAGGAAAATCCACACTCCACCACGTCCATACGGTCACACCCAGTGCTGCCAGAGCACACAGCCATGTCACAGAGCTCCACAGGGCTCACATTTTATGACTCTTCAGCACAGTAACAAACAAATCAAGTGTGCAGGAAGGAATTTTTTGAACACTCAGCTTCCACTAGACATTATTAATTTCAGAAATAGTAAAATAATTGATTAAATTAATATATGGCTGATGGGAAAAATCCAATGGAAGAGAGAGAGAAATAAAAATGTTTGTTTTTAAAACCCTGAACCTAAAGCTAAACATGAGGTGCAGGCTAGTAATACCAAACCAGTAAGGACAAGAACCTCTCACAAAGGAAACAACAATCCCTTAAACATGAAGAGCCAGCCTGGGTCCAGCTGATCTCCTACAGCACAACTGCCCCACTGAGCACGCTCTGCCTTTTAGAAGACAGAAACCAGACCTGGCCTTGGGGCAATTCCCTCACTGAAGTGTCCCCAGCCCTGTAAGCAGCAAGTAAACTACACAGAACACATCATAATGATATCTTTGCCATTTCCAAGAAGCCATACTGAGGAAAAGGCTGCAATATAGCCACATTTTTTGCCTGGTCATGCCTTTTGTGATGATAGCTAGGATATTCTTCCAAGTCTGACAGGGGGACATCCCCAGCCCAGACAGGGTTAAGTCACGGTGGCTGGGAACTCTGGCAGCAGTGTGGGACAGCCTGTTTTCAGGCTCTCCCAGTTTCTCAGCTGAAGGAGCAGGAGACTCAGGCATTCGACAGAAGTTACCGTACACATACCTAAGCCATCAGCAAGGAGAAAGATGGGCTGGGCAGAGAGAGAGAAAAGAGGTAAGATCCTGCCTGCTTCTATGTTACAGTTCTGCACCTGCTGTTATTCACAGCACTGCTGCTTGTACCTTCTTCAAAGGACTGTCATTTTGCTATCAAGGCTGCAGGTAAGGGCTTGACTTACAGCACACTTCTCACCAGCAAAGCTGCAAAGCAAAGTAGGTCGGTGACTGCAGCTCTTGGATGTTTCCACCCCCTGCTAAAATGCAGCCAGGCACCGTGGCAGACATTCTGCACCCGCCACTGCTTTGAGAAGGAAATGAGAGTTGCTTTCCCACTTCACACTACGGGGGAATTTCAGATAGGCAGAATGTAATTACTTGGCCTGGAGTTCAGCCAGGAGCAGGGCCCAAGACCCCTACCCTTATGTAAAGTGTCACAAAATCTCCGATGACTGCAAGTGTGAGGACCTCAGCTTTACATCTCTGGCTGCTGTCATTGGCTCTTCACGGCTAATTACCTAATAGTGACCCTTGCAGCAAAGCTAAAAAACAAACCTTGCTTCTCGAAACAATTCAAGTCCCAGAGACTGAAAGCTATGCAAAGATTACTTGGTGTTGGGTATCTTTTGACAGTAGGGAGCAGGTGGACAGCAGACCTCCTGTGTATGCCGCTGGTAGCGTGTCACTCAGAAACCTACTGGGGTTTTTGGATGGGCAAGCAGAGCTTTAAAATGCAGCACCCCAAAACACAAGCCTACTGTATCAACTGCATACCAGTCTCCAGAGTTTTGTTGTATGTAGTTGCCAGCTGGTTCCATTTATTTTTCTTCATTTTTCATATTTTGACTGTAATAAATAATTAATCCATGGCTTTGTAACTTGCTGACAAATACAAATGCACAGCATTCCAACACAGTGTAACGTGTCACTCACAAGAGCCAACCTGCATGATGCAGAAAAATGATGTGCAGAAGGCTTAGGAAAGTAGGCTAATCATCAAAGTCACTCACAAGATCCCAGGGAAACTTTTTCTGTCCCTTAGAAGATATTCCCACTTGCTGTGGGCATCAGAAGTGGGTTAATATGTTCAAGTCTACAGAGGCCTAGTTGTCTTCCCACGTGTTAGCTTGGCCCTTTCTTTACCTGTTTATAGCTTCTTGCTTCCAGGATTCCATAAACTTTTTGGGACATGGAAGACAAAACTTGCTAAATTAATTATTTAGAATGCTTCCCCTTCTTTATAGCCCTAGGAACCTGAACCCCAGGAAACAGGATTTTTTCTTGCAGGCAAAGACACAAAGGAAAGCAAGGAGGAAGAAGTTATCAGAACAGACAAAAGGGATTGAACTAGGCAATAATTAATCTGAGGGAGACCTACATGTTTCAGATGGGCAGGACAACAAGACAGAGAAACTTCTTGCCTTTAGAAAAAGGTGACTAGATAGCTGGCAGCAGTGGTAGCAGCACAAGAGCAGCCACAAAGAATAGAGGCTGAATGCCAAGGTTCACAGCAAGAGTAGCAAAGCAGTGCAATCCACCATCAAACAGTGGGGAGAGTGAGGGTGGCAGGAGGAACTGCAAGATCTATTGTAGAAATGCACAGTACAAACAACCGCTAGAGTGGTCATGATGCCTTAAGCTTTAGCTTTCATATTTTCCAGATTCTTGTACTGCATTAGTATATAACTCTGAACTTCATATAAAGTGTTAGCAAGTTCCCCTCACAGCTGAGTCAGAAAAAACAATCCTTTTCCAGCCTGAGAACCAAGAACACTGTTACAGCTTCAGGCCCAAAAAGTATAAACAACAGGGAATTGAGGAGAGCAATCTGGGAGGATGGGACGTCATAACCTGCAGCTGTAACTGGACAATTAACCCCAATACATAAATGGACCAAAACTTATAGAAGTGTGAAAACTCATGACATGCTGTCCATCTTGGGTGTAGCCTCGGCCAGGCTCTTGTACTGCCCAAAATGTATCCTTTCAAGACCTTTTTAATAAATACCGACTATATTCCTTTAACATTGTCTAGCCTCTGTTCTAGGTAACCTCTCAAGGCATCAGTCACATAATCTGGCATCAAGTAAATGGTACCAGAGTGCCAAGGGCTGAATTGGAAGGCTGGAGGGAAGAAGGGCTGCTGTGGAGGGTGTTGCTTCAGCTTTTCAGATTGAAGAAATATCTCCTGAGCCTCTCTTGACCATCTGTAGATGTTTGAGTTTGTGACATGCATTACTAGTTATTAAGAATACACATTAGGCTGATGTTCTTTCTGACTGAAGCTGGAACTGCAAAGAAGAGAGCCTAGTATTTTCACTTTGTTTTCCACACGCATATTTGTATTTATTTATTTCTCATTCTACTAGTACCTGAGACAAGAG
>VYZR01073132.1:0-15614 GCA_013400675.1 Oxylabes madagascariensis | reverse complement strand
CCCAAACCATTCCATAATTCTATAATAAACTGAAAGGAGACGGTTTTCAGAGTCAGCAATATCAAGTAGCAAATCACATTAGACATTTCATGACCCTTGTCATGAAACAACTGCAACAAAATGTGTTAAAAAACCCAAGGATAGACAGTGGCTTAGAGAACTACAGACAGAAACCAACGCCAGAAGAAACTCACCTCTTCCTGGTAGCTCGTTCTGTAGGCCATCTCCAAATCCTGATCCAAGAAGTTGAGGCTCAGCTTGTTAATAGGTGGTTTAAAGAAGTAATCTTTCATGAGGCTGAAGAGAGAAAACAAAATCAACATCAGTTTGTTCAGCTGTGCCTTCTTCAGGCCCCCTCCAAATCTGTGGCTGCTGTTTCTAGGGATGCTGGCACTTGGCTTTGAAGTTCCTGTGGTTCTTCTTTCTTCATCACCAAAGTATCCTCTTACCCACATCACTTGCTCAGTCAAAGGAAATATTCCACAAAAAAAGCAAACTTTTCTACTTCCAGGAAGAGTCTAACAAGTCCTTCCAGAAATTTAACAGATCTAACTGATGAGTACAGATAATTGTAACATAAGCCAGCAAATAATAAAGGTTAATTGCTGCTACAGACACACAACCTCTGGAGACACGTGGCTGTGGGATATTTGTGTCTTGGGTGGAATTCCATGGCTCAAGGCAAGCCAAGGATGACAAAGGTGACAAATTGTTATGGGGGAGGAAAAAACCATTGCCCATTTTAGAAAATAGCAGTTTCTTGTTATTTCAGACATTAAAATAACTCAGTAACTCAACTGGGAACATTCCCTTAATGATCCAGGCTGCAGAAAAAAGATGGAGAGCTGAGATTTACTTCTGAAATGGGAGATTTGGAATGACCAGCACCATCAACAAAGGCAGTGACAACTAATGACATCAGGGCTAAGGAACCCAGAGGCAGCATCTACCTGAGGGTGTTTATGCACTCCTTCACCTTCATCTTTTCCACAGAAGGTGAAAAAACCCACAACAACATAAAAGAGGCTTCGATCATTAAAAAGTTGGTTTTACTTCCCATCCTCTGGAAGAGGAATAAAACCCTTCTGAGTTTTGCATTAGCAGTACAAGGTTTTTGAATGAAGTTTCCTGATGGCACTTGATCTGCAAACCTTTTCTTCCCTGAGCAGGTGCCAGGGAGCTGAAGGGACTCAGGAGCACCGAGTGCTTCGTGCCCAGGGTCACAGAACAAGGTCACACCTGCTTGTGGCACTTGTGGTTGGGACAGCTCATCCCCCCTGCTCTGTGCAGCTTTCAAACACATCCCCCCGCCTGTGAACCTCCTCCCATTTTCAAGCAACTGATTCCATGTGTTATTTACAGGGAATCGTTTCTAAAATCCCTCCAAATCTAAAACGGGGTGGCTGCTTTCCCAGTGCTATTCCCACCCTGGGAACTGGAGCACCAGAGGCACAGTCAGAGTGGGCAACTTCCAAGCTGGTGGCTCTGAGCAAAAACCAGAGATGCACATGAGGTCGAATTCCAAGCAGATGAAGAAGCTGAAAGAAATATCCTACAGAGCTTGTCTGTGCCTGAATTCTTTTTTTAAGGGGGTATGGTTTCGGGGTTATTTTCTGTTTATTTTTATGTAACTCTTGCCTAAGAGGTTTTCTTGGAAGCTCCCAGCACAAGATGGCATGTGGGAAGCAATTTGTTTTTTCAGTTGAGATGCAAGATCAACCAAACACACATTCCTAGACTGATGCTAAAGAAGACAAAGGAATTTAAGCATGAATATGGCTGATACTTGGTAACCTTTAAACATTCTTCATTCAAACATTGGCCTTGGCCAATACATTAAAAATATCAGGATACTCTGAAGGAATGACAAGATGCATTCACTTGAGTCATCCCTCTCTCTCTCATTCTTCCTTGTCTTCATTCCTCACCCTTCTTAGACATTTCTAAGAGCATCCTATAATAAAAAATTTTGAAAGCTTNTGTGGTTGGGACAGCTCATCCCCCCTGCTCTGTGCAGCTTTCAAACACATCCCCCCGCCTGTGAACCTCCTCCCATTTTCAAGCAACTGATTCCATGTGTTATTTACAGGGAATCGTTTCTAAAATCCCTCCAAATCTAAAACGGGGTGGCTGCTTTCCCAGTGCTATTCCCACCCTGGGAACTGGAGCACCAGAGGCACAGTCAGAGTGGGCAACTTCCAAGCTGGTGGCTCTGAGCAAAAACCAGAGATGCACATGAGGTCGAATTCCAAGCAGATGAAGAAGCTGAAAGAAATATCCTACAGAGCTTGTCTGTGCCTGAATTCTTTTTTTAAGGGGGTATGGTTTCGGGGTTATTTTCTGTTTATTTTTATGTAACTCTTGCCTAAGAGGTTTTCTTGGAAGCTCCCAGCACAAGATGGCATGTGGGAAGCAATTTGTTTTTTCAGTTGAGATGCAAGATCAACCAAACACACATTCCTAGACTGATGCTAAAGAAGACAAAGGAATTTAAGCATGAATATGGCTGATACTTGGTAACCTTTAAACATTCTTCATTCAAACATTGGCCTTGGCCAATACATTAAAAATATCAGGATACTCTGAAGGAATGACAAGATGCATTCACTTGAGTCATCCCTCTCTCTCTCATTCTTCCTTGTCTTCATTCCTCACCCTTCTTAGACATTTCTAAGAGCATCCTATAATAAAAAATTTTGAAAGCTTTTGTGTTTTGGGGTTTTTTTAAGTACTGTTGAATCCCCCTTCTTCCTGCCGGGAAGCTCAAGGGAGGTGGTGATGGTGCTGCTGTGTTGGTTACGGATGTAGGAGGAACAGCCCAGCTCCACAGTGCAGCACGAAACGGAAGGTGGAACACGATGGAATCAGGGTGAAGGCAGCATTCCCGGGGCCTTCTCAGCTCCCTGTCAGCTCATTCTGTCTCTAAAAGGAAGATCCCACTTGATGAAACAGTCAAGTACATAATCTGCTTCCCAGGAGGCCTCTGCCTCCCAGCACAGGGTGTTCCCCAGATCAAGCAAGACTGGAAGTGGGAAATGAAAGAAACAAACAAATATAAAAAGAATGAAAAAGTATTTAGACAAGAAACTGCCCCAAGGAGGGGATGAAGGGCTGCACAGAACCCAGTTCTGGGGGAGCCTCATACACCGTTGAGATTCTGCTCTGGAAGTCTGAAGAGACCATTGTAAGTACTGCCCTGGTCAGCACACAAGTACTTGCTTCTTGTGCTTCAGAAGGTTTATAACGTAGAGAATACCTAATTTTTGCTGGAAACAAAAATCCCCAAACCAAGTATCTTTTGAGGATATTCCCAGTGAAATTAAGTTTAAACATTCTATACTCTTACACTACAGTTTTCTTTTAAAGAACACAGTAATGTGCAGGTTACAATGAACGAAGCACAGGACTTTTACAGAAGTAAAGCTAGACTCGAAGCTGAAAGTATTCCCTGTTTGTCAAATATAGAGAATCAAGTTGTAAAAACTGGTAAATTTCATAAAAGGTTTCTTTTATAATGTACTAATACAAACATGCCACATTATTACTGTCCTTATTAATATTATTTTTAAATAACATTGGAATTGTGCCGAGGTATCAGCTCCAAGGTGAAATCTTGGCATGCAAAAAACTCTCAGCCACACAGCTGAGCTCAGTATCCCCAGTGTCCAGCATTTCCTCCCAGCTAGCCCCAGGCAGCTTCCTAATACAGTGTACAGGCTCTTGAATTCCCCCAAGGATATGTTTAACTCTTCCCAGCTCTGCAGGAAGCCTGTGGGATTAATTTATGCACTTTATCACCATATCTGGGTTAAGTATCTTCTGTTAACAGGAATTTATACCCAAGTGCCCTGCACTGGAAATCACTGCTCAGTGCTCAGGGAAGATCACTTGGCTTTGCAACAGCATCAAACCAACACAGCAAAACTCAGTGAAAATGGGGATTCCTGTAAAATGACCATGAGGAAGTTTGGTCCCCTCCCTGAGACACCTTAAATTCCTCATTCAATGATCCTCACAGATACTGGATTCATCAAGACCAACAATTATGTTTTACAAAAGGGGACCAAGAACATTTTCTAAATGGCTTATTCCATATAATTTCTCACTGAGAAATGTTGAAAAAATCAGTGTAAACTGGTAGGCTTAAAGCATTTCACATAGATCTAATTAATCAGAAGATTATTTTTGGAAAGTTATGTTTACATGAACTGAACTCAGCAGAGAAGTTTCCCTGGCAACAAGAAATGGCCCACTTAATATGGTAATGATGATATTTAATTGGGACCAAAAAAGCACTAGGCTTTGACTGATCTCAAATCATGGTACTCCTTCTTCCAAATCAGAAAAAATTACCCATTTTGGGAGTGGAGGAGGAAGGCACAAGAACACAAGAACTTGAGCGAGATATCTTCAGCAGACCAACTGCACAAATTAGGCTACTTCTATAACTTACAGTTTGCAGAGTGCTAGTTACATTTTGAACAATATTCCTATTTGTTCTGGCTGATTTCTGCCAACATTTGGACATTCCGAATCCATCTATTTTCTAATATTTGGAAATATCAGCTAAACCTCCATTCTCAGCCACTAATGTCAGACCACGCACTGAGAAAAACAATAAAGAACCCTAAATTTTGACTCAAGTTGGCAACAGGAGAAAGGTAAACTGAGAAAATCTAGGTAAGAGACTGGAGAGGGACTCCTGACCCTCCCTCTCATCTCTCCCTGCCTCAGTCATGTTTCTGTAGAGGTGATGGTGTCCCTGTTCCAAGCAGCCAAGTCCATAGGAGAACACAGTTTCAAGGATATTTAGATAAAATACCCTCAATCTGAGTGGAAGCAATGAAACAAAAATAAAAATAGCCATAAATAATAACAAACTCAAGCTATCTGTTTAGCTGCTCCAGTCGAGTCACTGCCATAATGGAGATACGGTTGTGTGTTGATAAAAATCCCACACTACTAAATTTTGAAGAGTATCTCCTCTGCCCAAAATAAGCTTTTTTGTTTGAAACAGAGAGAGAAACTCAGTTTACAATATCTCAGTAGATAGTAAATCCATGAGAATTCACTCCTATTAATTCTGCTTCAAGCCCAGTAGGATTTCATGATTAGTCACATGTTATCAGATGTTTTTCTTTTACTGTAAATAAAATTGAGTTTTGTGGTTCAGATTTTGTGTTACACCCTATATTGCAGAGGAAGGTTCACACTACATGCATTAAGAGGACTTTTGATTACAAAATGGAGTTCAACTTCATGACAAGTGATTTAAAGAGCAATTTCCCTTTCCAAGACTCGACTGAAGAAGGACTGACAGGAGGACTGTTCACCGTGGAAGCAATGAAAAATTGGTTTTACTTATTTTAAACAGAAAGTTTCTGACATCAGGTTTCTCCTGTAGTTTAAGCAGAATAAAGCCTAAATCAGAAAACTTGTAACATATTGTATGTTGATAACAATTACTGAAATGAGACAAAAAGCATACAAATACTAAAGATATGGGACCTCAGTAGTGCCTTCTCACCTTTACAGGATTTAGCACTGCACAGCTCCATTTTCCTTACCTGTCTTCTTTAATCACATCCACAAAGTGGGCATCTGTCTTTTCTCGGATGTTTTTGAACCTCAGAGGGAGCAGAGCTGACTGATCCAGGCTCACTCCGCCCCAGCGCCCTTTCTCCTGCAGCATTTCATACAGCGAGGTTTGGCTGTTGCTGAGCTTCTCCTCCTGGGGAGGACTCAGAAGTCCATTCTGAGTCTTTGGACTGTGTCCTCCTGGAGCCTGGACAACAGAGAGCAAAACACACCCAGGGAATGTCAGCGGTTAAGAACAGACAGAAGAGGGTTGCAAGAAGCAAAAACTGAGAGAAGCTTTTCTTCCCACAGCACCCTCAGCTCTGCCCTGACCATAAGGACCAAACTCCCCCTGCCTTGAATCCATCCACATTTCCTATGGATGTATCTCCCACACCTCCCATGTGCCTGTTTAGGTGCTACCTTTGTGCTTTTCATGAACCAACTCTCTAAGGAGCAGAAAATAAAGCACATTTTCACACACTCAATGACAACCAACCACAAGCCCAAATTTGATTCACTCATCTTACAGTTAGGATTCTTCTAAAAAGAAAAGCTTTTTAAATACACATTTAATCTAAGCTGACTCTCCCTGGGTCATGAGACAGCTCACTCTGCCAGCCCTTGCTGATCCTTCCTCTGGCCACTACAGGACTGCTGCTTTCCCAGAGGTTCCCCCCTCTCCCTCACCTGTGGGAACAGCCCTTTTGTACATCTCATCCAACAACAAAAACACTGTAAATTAAACTGCATTTCCTTCTCTAAGACAGCTACTTCTTTTTCCTGGTTTTCTTTTGCCTTCATATTAGTTAAGACAGCTTTAATTCTGACAACAGCTTGCAACACAGCTTAGGTACACAGTATCACCAATGCTGCTTCGTTGGAGAACACAAATTACTTTTAAACAAAAATCATTCTATTTTCGTGGAGCCTGAAGTTCCCTCTTTTACATTTTGTTTGACCTAGACCAATATGTACTGAAGCAATTCCAAAAGAATTAGACAGCTAAGTGTGGTTAGAATGAAAATGAACTGCAGTTAGTCAGGATCATTTTCAAATGCAAACAGAGAGCAAACTTGGCATATTTGAGTGTTCATCTCCTCCCCTCCATATCTTATCACTTATCATGTAGCATTTATCCTCATCCTGAAGCCCACTCATGACAGAAGTTTCTCCATTCCTGCTTGTACAGAAGTGACAAGCTCCTCCAGAAGACTATTCTTGGATGCCACCACAGTGACCATAAATAAATACCATAAATATCACCACCACCCCAACCACGTGCTGAAATATGTTACTGACATTGTAAAATCAACTTAGTTAAAGTTAAAAAAAATCTGCTTTCTGGCTGGCCATGCAAGATCAATTCCATTTCCTTCTGTGATCTGTCCTGTGAAGCAAAGGAGGCACATGAACACAGAAAGGTGAAGGGAAAGGTTCAGACACAGCCCAGGAAGATACAAGACTAAGGGGGCAGCAGGAGAACCTTGTACAGGGAAGTGTCAGGAAGCGCTTGGGCTTGGCTCCTGTCACAGCCAAGACCTCCAGAGTTAAGCCACAACAAGGTGTGTTGGAATGGTTCCCTGGAGCTACAGGAAAAGCAGGAGGGAGGTGGGTTGTGCTTCCCCTTCCTCCCTCCCTCCCGGGGGGATGCGGGACCCCCACCCGACAGAGGTGTGAGCGCGAGAGCCACGTGCTGGGAGCCAGGAGATGGAAGGATTCCCAGTCTGGTCCCTTCTAGCCCTCACAACAGTTGTTTTGGCAGCTTGCAGGTGTTCCCAGCACAGCGACAGCAGCTGAGGAAGGAACAGGAAATGGGGTGGTTTCCTTGGTGTGTTGCCAATGCTTTGCTGCAGACCATAATCAGCAGAAGGGAAAGGGGATTTCAACCGCAGATCCCAGCAGGGGCACACCAAGAGCCCCAGGACAGAAGGACACTCCTGTAAGGCAGAGGCACAAGAACCGCTCACATAAAAGGTCACCAGGTTCTTTTCTAAGAGAAAGCACTGAGCAGCTCCTGAGCAAGTCCTCCTACATCTCTGCCAGGTTATGCAGCCTGCCCAGAGGGAACAGGGCTACAGAGCATCCTACAGAGCCAGGGCAAACCCCTCTGGTTTTGAGGTGAGGAGGACTAGCAAAGAGAAACCAAATAAACTGACCGACCAGCTCTTAGTGAAGGGCCTGCATTGTTTGGTGGGTTGGGTTTTTTTTAACTTATGCTAAAGATTGTATTTGGTCAGAGCATTTCCCAGAACAACCTGAGGCCTTAAGAAAAACTGAAAGTCATAGTTACCATCCTTTTTTTCCCCTATGAAACAATCTTTCTCCTCTTCCTTACCACTCCAGCCACTTGTTACTTGAAAAGCAGTAACCAAGAACCCACAGTTTTTGCTACGATCAGCTCAAATAAAAGATTTGGACTCCTATGCACTCTCTGCTTTCCCTGCTGTTCCTCAAGATATCTGAAAAATGAAAATTTCTCTCTTTCAAAGAAGGTCAGCATGGACTTTCTCTTTAGCTCCTTGGCAAAGGCTCAAATCCCCAAGAAAATTCTTCCCTTCAGTCAGCTCAAGGTTTCTCTGTGCTCTGCTAATCTTAACAGGCAGGGATTAGAGTATGAAACTGTTTGTGTAGGAGAAAATCCCTATTTATTAAATGTTGTTACCTCCAGTGTTACTGGGACTTCTGAAGGCAACGGGCTGTAGGGTTTCCCTGAGAACTTGGAGGCTTGGTGTGGAGCCTCCTCTCATCACGAGGCAAGGAAGCTCCAGAGGCTGCTGGGAGCCACGCAAGTCCAAGGATATGATTAAGCATCATCAACATTCCCAAAAGACGGGACATGAGCGCAGCATGTGGTGTGGGAAGGGAACAGAGATGGGTAGAGGGAGCTTATAGCTCTTCTTCCCAAGAGAGCTGAGGCTGTAAAGAAGTCTTGGGAATCAAATGCCACAGCAACTTTGTGCATGTGGCTGTTGTTTGAGCTTCCAGCTTAACAGGCATCCCAGACTTACTGATAGCCGTGACACAACTCCCATTTTTGGCTGAGCAATAACCGAACCAAACCCAAGAAGGACGTGCAAATTCCTCCAGTGGAATTACAGGCCTCTTCCTCAACTCTGTATACAAATCTCCTCCAAGGAAGGTCAGATGACTTGCTGATTCACACACACGAAGCCAATGCAGCTACAGTAGGAAGCAACTTAAACCAGGCAGTTGGTACCTAAGGACAATCCCTCTTCAGTCGGTTCTTGGAGATCCCTGCATGTGGGCAGAGGCCACCTGGGGAAGAAGCATCTCCTGCCTACCATCTTGGCAGCCCAGGCAGATCTTCCACATGTCCTCTGTCTTAGAGATCTCCAGCTGGTTTGAGACAAGTCCCTGCTGACAGCTCCCTCAGGGCTCAAGGGATCATGATTTTATTCTTTTCTTAGGCTGTTTCCTGGAACTCTGGCACAGAACTGCTGTGCAACACACCCCTACAGCCCAGTAAGGCAGGTCCCGCTTCTGAGCTTACAGTTTAAGCATGAGACAACAGGTCAAGTACAGACAGAGAGGGACAAACACAGATTAATGTAGTGGCTCAGCAGTGGCAACAGTGCTGGCAAGTTTTTCAATGAGCTTTACAGGCAAGAAGAGCTGTAAGACAGACATGAAGAACAAGATCACTGTCTCAGAGCATGTCCATGAAGTGATTCTCCCCAAGGCGTGAAAGCATTGTATTTATTTGAATATGTAACAACCAGTAATGAGCACTGGTCCTCAGTCTGCATTTAGCTTAACATTCAGGGAGGAGTGAGAGGCGACAGGCAGAGCAGAGAGGCTGCGAAGGCCACCAACAGGACGACAAACAGGCCGGGGAGTCTGGCATGGCAGGAGAAGCAGGTGGCTTCAGTGGGAATATCTAAGCAACAGGCAAGGAAAGCAAGCGTGGCAGCAGCACGAGGAATATGAAGGAGGCTGTTTCTGTCGCTCAGGAAAGGATGCAAACTGACTTAAAGCTGTGAATTTCATGTGTGAACAGGAATGACCTCGCCTTAGAGGGGTGATGCAGGAGACGCTGGCAAGACACGGAACTTGTGGTGAGGTGACACAGCCCGCTGGTGTGAGGATGGAGAGTGTTGTAGTGCTCGCTGGGCCTCCCTCTTTGGGTACCATCAGCATAGTTTAAAGAGTCCAAATTTTAGATCTTTCTCAGGATCAAGCTGACCCCACAAAATTACTAAAAATTTTGAAAACTGGGACAGGGAGACTCAACTAAATTTTTGAACACAAATCAAAAATCAAAATCAAAATCAGTTCTGCTGCTTAAGAGCTTGGATAAAGGAATAGTGGTGCAAAAATAAGAAAGCTGAGGGAAGCAGAGATATAAGGGAAAAAGGGATGTGAGAAATACTTCAATTACCTTCGTACTGTTTTTATGCTCATCCTGACAACCATTTTGGATAGCTCCTTCATCTATGCTGACATCGCAGTGGGGAGCAAGGGTGGTACTACATGAAGGGCAAGGCTGAAATGAGACAAAAGAATTTTAGCCAGGAATGTTCTGGTGTCCTTGTAGTATGATGCAATTTGTAATTCAGTCCACTTGTATACTTGCAGCACGGTTCAAAGATAAACAAAGCTTCAGAATGGGAGGCAGGGAGCACAATTTGACTGGAACAGAACGCACCATTTCAAAAATAAATCACAGATTTGCTGTTTGCTGAAGCTAAATCTAATCCAGGGAAGCTTCACTAGTGTAGGATCACAGATACACTGTAATCATTGTGCACAGGCAAAGAGCCTCCCCAAGAGGAATAAAACACTCTTTAGTAGGAGAAGTGCAATTTTCCTGTGTTAAACCTGCCTGCAAAGGGATCTGAATGCCATTAGGAGAGAAGACAGCACAAAATGCAGCAAAATCCAGAAAAAGCATGAAACACCATGATGCATTATGAACAGTCCAGGGAAATGGAAAGCAACAAATCTGAAATGAATAAAGGAAAATGCTTTTTCATACAGAGCCCTAAGACAGGGGAGGGGAGCTCAGGCTATTGTACATTGTTGGAGCCAAACACCCAGCAAATGTCACAGGGAACAAGCAAAACCATCAGGATTTGTACGAGCTCCAGGTTGTGCAGTTTGGAAGCAACCTAAAATGTTGCACTTGAGCTTTTAAAACAAGCTAATTCCTTCAAGGCAAAATGCGATTTTCTTTAGGGGAATTAACCCTGGAATTGTTCTTCACTCTCTTCTCCAGTGCTGGCAGTGTTCAGGCAGGATCCTGCTCAGAGGGACCTTGAGCCTGAGCCCTCTTGGCAGCTCCTCTGCTCTAGGGATGTTCACTGTGACCAGGCTCGCCAAAGTCCGCTACTAAACATCACAGCAAGTCTTCCAGCAAGAACTTGAACCTTCTGTCACAAACTCATCCTCCCATGTTAACTTCATCTGTTTGTTCTGGACATGTTCAAGCCTCTCTAGTCCAAACCCATAACTTCTGCCTTCCGGTTCACACCCCATTTCAGAGACCAGCATGTTAAGTCTTTTCAGAATTAACTGTTCACCTAATGCTCCTTTTCCACCTTTGATGTCCCACCTGAAAACACCCAGCATGTTTAATTTTCAGATGTTTCTCCCAGTCCACTCTCCCTGTCACATCTACCCACTCACCAACGCCTCTCAAAGGCTTTCATGTAGGACCTTGAGCCTCCTCAGCAGCCAGCAGACCATCCTGTCTGCAGTTCCTCAGGGACGCAGTCCAGACCGGGCACTGAAATTTCCCTGAGTTTCCTAGCCTGGCATCAGATAAGCAATTTAACATCCAGTTCTGAACCTGTGCAGCCTGAACAAATACCAAAATAGCTGAAGAAACTATGGAGTTGGTTCTCAAATGGTTTTGTTTAGAAATAATTTCTGACTAACTATCACAAATGTCTTGGCCACTTGGTGGAAGTAATTACTAGATGGCCTAAAAATAAATTGGCAGTGGGCTAACAAGCCTTACTAGACTGAGATTTATCCATGGCAAAAGTCAGGTTATGGTGACAAAAACCAAATACCTCTAACAAAAAATGAAGAAACCACTCCCTGTTTGATGCTGCTAATAAATCAGCAAGACCACCTCCATCACTCGGCTCCTGGGGTTAAGCCAGAAGACAAAGGGCTTGGAAAAGCAGCCTGACCTTTGAGAAGAGGCAGAAGTTCCTCTGACTTTCCCCATGTGTTCAAGTCAACATCATTAACTTCCTTCTCTATTGCAGGCATTCACAGGCTCTGTGTGCTGTGACCTCAGTGCCATGAATAAAACATTAATGCACTTCCAGCAAACCAAGACAAGCAAAGGACTTTCTGTTTTCATACCAAGCAATCATTAAAACATTTTTACAACAGCTTATGATTCCCTGTCAAGTGAGGCATGTCATAAAAGATGATAGGGAAGATAAACTGATACCAAAACCACTTAGGCAGGGGAGAGTGTTTTCATTCAAAAAACCACCTGCTGTTATAGATTTACTTGGAGTTTTTACCCTCTGTGTTCACCATTTTATTAAGGTAAACACATCTTATTGACATTCAAACTGCAACAAGGTTTGCAGCTAAATGAACTACAGATACACCAGAGGAGGAAATACAATTCCTTTCATGGATCAATTACTGTTGCACTCTCCCTCCTGACTTTCCTTTACAGATCTTGTCCTCTAGAACATTCGTTGAAGCCCAAAACGTGAAAGTCATCCTTTGCATCCAATATAGCCACTTATTCCCTTTAAAATAAAAATATTTCAACTTGCCTGTAATTTTGCCTCTCCTACTTAAGTCTCTTTTGCAGGGCTGGAGTCATCTCCTCCTACACTGACACCATTTACAGCTTTGTATTTAAAACAGTCGGCATGTAAGTCATGATTCTTTTGCAAATTATTATCTCCAGACCCTACCAACAAGCTGCAGGCTTTAAAAAAACTCTCACGAAAAATCCAAAAGCTGTAAAAAAGAAACCCACTCCCTTTCAAAAAATGTGCATGATCTGTGATCAAACTGCAGTCATACCTTGTGGGGGTTTTTTAATATACATATACACTTAAAGCAAAAGAGGGGCGATTTAGATTCGATATAAGGAAGAAAATTTTTACAATGGGAGTGATGAAACACTAGCACAGGTTTGCCCAGTGAGGTGGTGGCTGACCCTGGATCCCTGGAAGTGTCCAAGGCCAGGCTGGACAGGGATTGGAGCAGCCTGGGATAGTGGAAGGTGTCCCTGCCTGTGGCAGGTGGTGGAACCAGATGGGCTTTAAGATCCTTCCAATCCAAACTATTCCATGGTTCTGTGATTCTCCTCAGCAGAGAGAAGGCTGATGCACATTACCCTGAAGAGCATGCTGTGGAGTCAGGAATCCATGGACCTGGCTGTGCTGGGAGAGGTGGGGATGCTCCTCACTCCAGTGCTGCCACTACAGCCACAGAACAGGTTTTTAAAGCCAGTGCTCACACAACTGCTCCGTGATCCCCACTCTGACACAGCTTCTGCATCCACCAGGGATGGGATCACAGGGAAACCTGGGGTTGGGCTCATCCAGAATTCACTGCAGCATCAGAACACTGAGGCAAGGCAGGCTCAGGAATCACAGCTGTGAGGCCACTTAGGAAATCCCTGGCCAGAGCTGCAGTGCTGAGGGTGTTGAGTAAAACCAGGCACCTCTAGATACAAACTCTGCAGTAGCTGTAGCACAACAGGGTATCCAAGGCAGCCGAATCTGAGCTGGCACTTGTCGAAGATGCTCCTCTGAGCAGCTTCTTTCAGTTTCTCCTTCTCTCACTCATGGCCATGCTGGTACTTTTGCACGCTACAGATCTTCCATTCAGCAATTAAACATTTCAAGGGCCAGGAGCTGGACTGCAATGATACTTGTGAATCCCTTCCACTCAGGATATTCTAAATAGCAATTAACATCCAGCAACAGTCTCAGAGCAGAAAATCAGGGACAAAGCAATGTGTTCCACATCACATCCCAGCTGATCAGGAAGAGTGGTGCAGTTGTACCTGCCCTTCTGCAAGGTAAATCCCCACATTTTAGAAAACACATACCAGAGCTGATCCTTAACCACAGACTTCATTTTGCACCTGGATCATTTTAACAAGTACCACCCCAAGTTTGTACGTAACAATGCTATCAAGCCCCAGATGCAGGTGGGTCAGTCCCATCCTTCTCTGCAGTTTCAGTCCTCAGTCACAGCCTCCTCTGCTGTCTGACATTCCCAAGGCATCCTCACTGTCTCTCTGAACAGCAGCCACAGCTTCACTGCTTGGCTTCATCCCTCCTCTCTCCCTTCTGCTCCACACAGGCAGCTCAGCAATCGTGCTCCACTTGGCACATTCTTCTTCCTTCACTGCTTGAAATGAAGAAGTTTCTGTCACTGCCACACCTGGACCTCTGCACAACCACACCCTGGGCAGCACTTGCAGGTTTATCTGTACAGCTCCCCCCAACTCTAAGAAGTTTTTTTTTTTTGCCTTATTTGCCGTTTTTTTCACTGAAAGGGAAGAGGGAGCTGGAAAGCTGGTGCCAGAAGGACGCCAAATATATTCTTTCTTACACAGGAGAAGGAACAGAAACATACCACCAGCAACTTGGATGCTGTCAAACCACACTCAGTGCGTATTTCGGGGAGAGATAAAGATGGCTACAGCTCCCTTTCTGTAGCTAAACAGGCTTGGCCTGCTCTCTAAGGAGCTCACTCGACTTTAGACCATCTCTTTGGGTCAGCCCTCCAGCTGATCTCACCCGTAAACCAGTGGTTTTACTCCAAATCTTTAAACTGGGAGCAGAGGCAGGGTAAAGGTACCCTACTTTTGCTTTTCTAATCCAGAAAAAAATGAGAAGCAGTAAAAATGAAGTAGCATGAAAATTATCCCCGTATCAACCCTGTCTGCTGAGTCTCAAACCTGTGTTGAAGAGATCCAGTCAGGACTGACCACACTGAAGTGTAAGGACAGGGACCTGCAGATGGCCACCCCTGGCTCTGACATTTGTGCCCACCTCAGGCAGCGCAGGAGAAGGAATTCTTAGCACAAATGAAAAGAGAGAATAGACATCTGTTGTTTGGGAAATCTGTTCTGAGATGGAAGATGGAGAGTAACAGCAAAGCTCTGAAGTAATACACATTGTTTCACAGATTTCCTTGTCAAGAGATCTTGTGAGAGGTGTGAACATAACAAAGTGTCATCATTCCTCCAAGCTGAATCCATACAAATCATTGCCCTCAGCTCCAGATATAGGTTTCTAGAGCAAGCAGATAAACCCATCTCGCAGCCCACCAGAGCATTTTTTCCCATCACAAAAACAATCCAATTATCTTTTGCAGGGCTGTCTGTCAAATACTCATGAAAAGGCTCACAGGTACATGACCTTCACAACCGAGGAACGGCAGAAGCAGCAAAATCAGAAAATCACACAAGTTACAGTAGCTGCATAAATCATATTCTTACTCCCCCATAAAATCCAGACCACTGAAAAAGCATCACTGACCTCTCAGCCCCGAAATATAAATAGAAATAATTTATTTGAAACCACCTTTAAAAAGTGCTCACCTTATTTTTAGGGATTGTTTGCCAAATGGGGAACGAGGTATTTGACTTGGTAAATCTTTCCTCCCTCAAACTCTGTTTTGTCACTGTATGTATACACACCATACATATGTAAATATGTAAAGCAGTGCATAAACAAGCCCATAAGTTTTCCCCATCCCTGCTTTGAGATCCATGCTGCTGGGCTTTGAGAGGACAACTCACCTTGGGTTTTTCCACCTGTTTGGTTGTCTTGGCTGGGTCACTGGAGTTCTCGGCTGACGACGTTCCCGGGGTCCTGGCTCCGTCTGCGGACTCCAAGCCAGGGAGCAATGCTTGAGAACAGCTGCAGTGGGGCTCCTTCACCTTCTGACCTGAGATCAGATAGGTCTTTAAACCTACAGGAAATAGAAATGACCCATCAGAGCTACGGAAAGACAGAGAGAACACTCCTTTGGGCTTCTCAGACACAGTGACTACCACAGCACTGCCAAGA
>VYZR01073095.1:0-13054 GCA_013400675.1 Oxylabes madagascariensis | reverse complement strand
AAACAAACAAACAAACACACCACACCCCTGCCGTCATTTGTCACCTGCCCCAGACACTTTTACACACTTCTCACTTGCAGGAAATCATCCATGACTTGAGGAAATGCTCCTTTTGACATCTTCCTTTCTGTGAATTTTGTGTTTCCAAGTGAACATGTCTAAGACACAGGCCTGGGAAAAGGAGCTGCAAACAAGGGTGAGGACCAACCCTGGGGCTGGCAGTGCCACGCTGCCCTCTCCTGCCAGGCTCCCCAACAGATGCTAATCCACTGTCTGTGATTACTCTCTCCAGGATCTTTAAATCCAGGCTTTGGGGATTAAGGAGCCCCCCCTCCCCAAATGAGGGAATCCTCCCTTAATCCATTCCTGCTGGCACACCAACATCAGGGAAAAACCCAGAATTTTCTGGGGAGTGTGGTCCTGACTGTTTGTATTTCGAGGCCTGTACAGAACACCACACCCAAATACCTGTGCTCGAGAGTCCTTCAGCATCAAAACTCTGGTTACAGATCACACCTTATAACCAAAATCCCCTTTCACTGCCCCCTTTTTGGCGTTGTCGTGGTGTTATCTGAGCTCTCCCACGATGGTGCAAGCAGTGTAAGCCCTTCTCAGCCTCACTGCCTCGGGTGCTCTGGAGACAGCCCCTCCACAAAGGATGGAGCCTTTTGGGCTGGTTATCACTGCTCAGCACCCCGTGGTTGAAGCAAATAGAGACAAGAACTGAGGAAAAATGCTAAAACAGGGTCCATCTTTAACCAGCTCAAGGAAGATATGGTCTCATTCGTCCTTATTCAGCATCCACCTCTGGGTGGCTTTCACCAGTTTTAACGCACATTTCAAGGCTGCCAAAGCCTGCACAAACCAAGCAGGTTTGTTTCATTGCAGTTTTNAAAAAGTAACTCTTCATAGATCTACAAAGAAACAACCTGGCTGCCAACACCAGCTATTCAAAGCATCCCGAAACACAACCTGTTTCCATCAGGTTGGAGGGCTGACTGGGGAGGGTTGGAGCACGGCTCGGCGCTTTTGCCGTCTCAGGAGCTCCCTCCAGCGAGGCGAGCGGCGGCTCTGGCCCGCACCCCGGCACTCTCACACCCAGGGCGGCTTTGGCCGCTGCCCTTCCCGGCCCGCTGCTGCTGCTGCAGCTCCAGAACGCAGAGCAGGGCTCGGCGCACACCCCGAGCATCTTTAATTTAAGCCCCTGGTTAGCAGCACTGAGCCCAGCCCCGGGGCACAGCACCCTCCATCTCGCTGATTTATATACTCCCTTCATCTGCTGCAGCAAGGATGATTTTTCTTTTTAATCCGTTTTCGCTCGAGTGTGCTCCAGCTTAGCGCGAGCTTTGCTGGGGGAAGGGAGGCTGGATTGGATTGGATTGGATTTGATTTGTGCCAGGGCCGGGAACAAAGAGGCAGAAAGCGATCGCCTTGCACTGCTCGAAGCCCGAGTGGGGAAGGGTCCGCGGCACCAGCCAGCTTCCCCCCCGCCCCTTTATCTTCCCAAGGCTTTGCCCAGCTCTGTTTATGCCTGGCACTAATAACCTTTGGGAGGCAACAGCACTGCTTTAAGCTTTGAATTGCTGTTCATAAAAAGAACTGTTCATCCCGACAGGCTCATTGTCATGGCAACGGGAGATCGCCCCCCTCTCTTATGAGGGTGCCGCTGCCGTGGAGGCGATGCGTTCCCGGCTTGTCCCGAGGGATTCAGCCCTGCCGAGGGCAGGTATCGCTGGGAGCCGCAGCGGGAGGCAGATGGAGGGAACAGGAGAGGCACGGTCCTCAAGGAGCATCTCCTAGGGCAGGACATCTCCAGCGTACCGCAGACCCAAAGAAAAGGTGGGGATGGGTGAAGTTTAGGTGGCTCTGACACCACTACATAGCAAGGGGATGATGGAAGAAGGAGCTCTGGATAATCCCAAGTACTACCTGCTCCCTTTAATGAGTTACTTAATGAGTTACTTGGATGGATAATATTCTTCTGTGAATTGCATTTTCACGTGGCCCCTGCTGCCCAGGCGTGGTGATGCTGCTCCACTTGCACACTCTGGCACACTCTGGCACAGGGTAAACCTTAGGAGATCTTAGCAGTGAAATAAAATTAACATTTTCATGCCAGTCATATCGAGAATGCACGGACAGCAATCCCTGCTCTTGGGAGCTTCCAGCTCAAAACCTGGATCCTTTTCATGAGGAAGACAGACAAGCACCTATAAGCAGGTTGGGAACAAATGCTACAGCAATGTTCTGCCTGAAAAACACACAAATACCCTTGGCAATGCCAAGCATTGATTGGAATCAGTCACAATTTAAACTCTACCATCATCATCTCTAAATGAGCGCCATGGAGAACACAAAGCAAGAGGAATCTACTTCCCCCAAACTGGGAATGACACTCCGTTTTTCCTGGCCACTAGCTTTCAGCTGGAGCAGGAACCCACATTCCCAGCACTGCCTAAGCCTGGCAGTGGGCAGGTAAGAGCCAAGGTGACAAATTCTGAGTGAATTAGAGAAAAGCCATTATTTGGCAGAGATGCTGCATTGGTTTTGGATGGCAGAAGCTCACCTGACCCCATATAGACCCAAGAGGTCCTTTCTTTTGGAAAACCACTGAGAATGAGCATGTACTTTTCCTTAGTGGTCTGGCTGCTGTCATCTGCTCCTCGTTGTGGAGATCTTTGCAATGCCACCTCTAGGCCAATAGTGGGAAGGCAAGAGCCACGTGTTCTGCTCTTGGCTTTTTTTTTCTGTCACAACATGTATCATCAAACGAGTGCTGAAATGCTGCCCATTTCACACAGAATTACTGCCTGTAGTAAGATTTCGTTAATTGCAAATGAGAGCAGGACTTGGCCCACACAGTGGAAGTAATAGATGGTTCCTACAATTAAACATTAAGTGTACATCCATTGATTTACCCGCAGTATTTCAAAATAATTAGGCTGGCACAACAGATCTTAGTCTCTGTGAATTTAACATCCCAGAAATCATTTCAAGTTTTTCTGATTCTACCTGCTTTGTGAAATGCTGTATTTCTCCTGCGACTCAGTGGTAAAGCAAGGGCAATTTAGTAAGATCCAATGAGGCATGCATTGCATGCTAAAGTACAATTTCCTTTTCTGTTTTCCAGGTGAACAGTTTTCAGTTTTACACCAGTTCTTTTTCTATATGTTTTCTTATATTTACCTTCCTAAAGAATTTGAATTTTAATTCATCCTTTGAAAATCCTTAAGGTGCTGTAAACAAGAAAGGAAGGTTTCAGGAAGACCAGAAAGAAAGTTTTCAAGAACGTCTAAAGAACCCCAGAAAGTCAACATCAATTTCCTTAGTCCCCATTCCCAGGCTACTCACTATAGCGCCACTGTGAATGATTAACCTTTTCTGAATGTATCTGACTTCTGCTTTTATAATCCCAGCCTTGAAGAACCCTGTCTCAAGGAGGAAAAAATAAAGGGGCATCTGATAAACCTTCAGGTCTGGAGCTTGGTGAAGTATAAGGGACTTCCAGCAGACACAGCATCTCCTTACTTTGCTGGTTTAGCTCTGAATGACCAAGTAAATCTGGAGCTGGAAAAACAAGACACTTATTCCCAGTAACTGAAATGAGGGACAAGGCGGAGAGCTGCTGGCTATAGAAGCAGAAGAACATGGAGACCATCCACCTCTTCAATTTGATGGCTTTGGGTAACATCACCCTTACTCACTAACACAGCACTGAATACAAAACATGTTTGATAAGCCCGGGTTTTGCTTATGTATCCAACACACTTGATAGTATTTCATATACCTGAAGTCCACTTATTTGCATGTTTGATTACATTCTGGTTTCTACCCAAGAGCTATTAACTCAAGTTGCCAGGAAAAAAAAGTAAGAATAGAACACACAACCCAAGTAAATGCTGAAGTTAGAGCATTAGACACTGAAAAGCCACCATAAATACCATACATACTCAGCTCCAATTTTTTACCTGTATGTGAGGTATCCTTTTATTTGGTGGAGAGGCTGTATTTAATTACAGATGGACACATTTGAAAGGTTAGCAAATGAAAACCAGTTTTCATTAGATGAATGGCAAACTCAGCCCAGGAATCTCGGTTTAAGATCACTGACAACTCAGAAACACCTCCCCTGCCCCCCTAATGTCCACTTGCTTACAAATGCAGTGCTGAAACTGAGCCTCGTGCATCCAGGTCATTTTGCAAAGCTCACTGGGGCTGCTAGAGAACCATGCTCAAAAATGAACAAATCCTTATACAGCGGAGTATGCTCAGCCCTTTGCCCAGGCTGCATCCTAGGCAAAGGGCTGGAAAATACATTGTAGTGATTTTGCCTGGCTTTCAGGCACAGACATCATATAGAAATTTTGGATCATGCCTCAACAATCTTTAGGGAACATGAGAAGTGCTAAAAGAGCCAAGAGGGCCTGGTCGTTTCTGTACCTCTGCTCACGTGTACACAATACTAAGACTGGCCTCAGCAAGTGTCCACTCGTGTAATGGCTGCTCTGTAGTTACCTGCAGTCCCTGGTGGCAAACAGCAAAGGCACAAGGTAACAGCTCAGTGCTGAGCAAAACAACGACTTGGAGCTGCATGTCCAGGAGGGCATCCAAGAGTTAACTGGGGACAGCCTCTGAATGCAGTTTGCCTCTCAGTTTGGTGATTGAGGCCACAAAGGACTGAGATACATTGGCTTGTGGAGAAGCTGCCACCTCTGTGGGCACGGACACAGCCTGGTTGGGGCCGTACCACTTGCTAAGGAACAGCCTTGCTGCCAGCTGGGCTAAAAAGGAAGGTGGAGAAAAGACTTGGGTTTTTCTGTCTCAGTGTGCTGAGGCTCATCCCTGCCCTGACACAGCTGCTGCAGCTTGTGCTACCAAACCCCCAGGGATCCTCCTGAAAGTGGTACAATTTAAGCACCCCTTAGGGGCTGCAGCATTTTGGGACCCTCAGCACGAGAGGTTGTTTGCTCCCAGCCCAGCTGTATCAGTCCTCTCTAATATTCCCCTAGTGTCAAGTCAGATGGGTTACCTCAAAACCCCTTTGGGTGTGAAGTGGCTGATGCTTTCCCTGAAGTTCTTGATGTAGGCCAGGTTTAATTTCTTTTGATATCAACAGAAGCCTGCCCGCTGAGTTCAATATAGTTTGAATCAAGCACTGTGTACATAGATTTACCACTTAGGGCAATGAAGGACTTGGTTATTCTGTCCTCATTAACGCTGATGGGATCTGGGCATCCAGATTGTTTGTGTAGCTTTAGAAATGCCAGCCATAAAGCACAATGTACTCATGTACAGCATATGTGTTCTTTTCTTTGCTGGGATTCAGCAGGAGCTGTTTCTGGTTATAAAGCATAGTTATTGGTGAAAACAGCTTGCACCCAGAGCAATGATGAGACAGTGGAATTTATTCCATCACGCAGACCTGTTGATTAAAACCATCATTCATATCACTGAAAAATGAACAGCCACAGAGACAAACTACCCTGGAGCTTGCTCTTTCATTCTATAGTAATCACTTCACACAACATAATTATCCTGAAAAGTTGCTGATGACAAGGCTAAAATACAAAAATATTCACGAGTATCTCCACGAACAGTTTATTGATGCGCTTGCTAAATTTTCAGCACATACAGAGGTTGGGAGAGGTCTTTGCTTGTCTACATTAACATTTGCATTTGCTGTTCATATGAAAACACAGGCTTGATGATGTTAATTGCAGCTCTTTCATCTTTCTGCTTCAAGCTGTATTATAACTGACCTAGCTTAAATCTGCGGAGCTAAAGGGATCCAGAACCAGAGGGATACATCCTGTCTCCTATCTTCTGGGATGTTCCACAACATGCCCTCCCATCTGATCTTCAAGGCACCTAAGACACCACTGCCCAAGTTCTCCTGTGGAAAGGCAGTGCTGGGGTAGCTGTGGTAATCTGGGCAGAAAAAGGATGCAGGGACCTATTTTATTGTAATTCTCCTGTGAATGGCACAGTCTCACATGGAAGGCAAAGCTTGTGTGAGGTTCCAGGGGTGTTGAAAATGCCCACGCAGTACCACAGCTGTAGGCAGCAGTTCAGGACTGAATCATGAAGCACAGAGGCAGCTTCTGTGGTTACATTTATCAGCACAATGCTGTGGCACAGCATTATGAACTGCCTGAACAGGCAGGTGAAGGTTTGCTTTGAAGGAAAGTCACGCAACAGAGAAGTTGGACTGCTCATTTTCAGTGCAGTGTAATTAGTGAAAGCCACTCTGAGAAATGCCCAGGTCAGTTTCCCTTGGGCACAAGGCACCAAAGTCCAAACCTGATGTGCTGCAACTCAGAGCAATGCCAAACTTTGCACCCAGATGGAAGGAGTCTTCTGTCCCTGTCTCTGCTGCACTTCCCTGACAGCACTGTCAACTCCAGACACACTTCAGGAGGAGGAATGGAGAATATAAAAGGCCGAGGAGAGCTGCTGCATCCTTACAAAAATGAGAAGAACAGGTAGATACAGCTTCAGCAACGCCTTTCCTGGGAACAGACCCACCAAGCAGTGAGGGACCGTGGCATCAGCGTGATTAAAGCCTCTCCATGTGCTCTGCTTTACACTTCACCCTTCCCTCAGATGGAGACCGGTGACACAGGAAGGGAGATAAAGAGGCCTTATTTCTGTCAAAAGTCCCAGAAAGCCTGGCTTTGCAGCAGGCCAGGAAGCTGCACACCAGGCTTTCAGGAGAGGAATTTGTGCTCCTTGCAAGAAGGAGGCAGTGGAGCATATGTTTTTAGACAGAAAGTATAAAAACAAAATGAAAATACATAAGCGTTTGTTATCTGAGGCTATGAGCTGTATCTTGCAGATTCAGGGAGGCAGCTTGGCTGAATCCCTCTGGAGGCACCAAAGCCTGACTGGGAGCAGGGCCAGAAAAATCAGTGCTTGGAAAAACACCGCTGAAAGATTACAATTCATCCATACAGGAGCAATTAGGATTTTCCCAGTGAAATTATTAAGTCCAGGCAAGTATATATGGAAAAGACACGTGATGCCTTCCGGAGGAGAAGGCGGTTGACCCGCTGGAACGATGCCATTGGAGGGCCACCAGGCTGGTTGTGGGCACTGGCAGGCTACACCAGGGCTGTGGAGCCCAGAGAAGAGGGAGTCTCCATCCTTGGCATACTGAGATAGAGGATTTAAACAACAACCTAACCCTTACAAACACCATCTTCACCAGACCCTAATCTATTGGTGTCAGACAGGTCTCTAAAACTGACACTTTTGGGGCTTGCCCAGAATGCTTTGGAAAGAGAGGCCAGAAATGAAAGTAATTCAGGTAAAACATTGGATCATCACAGGTGAAAAGGACATCTAACACACTTGCAACTGGCTGACATTATTAAAAAGGTATTTTGTATGGAAGAATCCTCTGGAACAGCTTCTCCAAAGCAGGGTGTTTGTTTTACCTGCTCAGTTCCCTGCAGAGTGCTTCCTTTGCTTTTCTGCAGAGACAAACCTCTAACAGAGACCACTAAATATTTCCGATCTATGCTGGTACACAGAATTAGAGAATGTGTTGACAGGCAAAAGCAATTTAATTGCAGTCAGGTTACATTTTTAAATCCTCAGCCCCTGACCTTCAAGAAAAGTCTGACTACAGTGAGCACAGAAAGCACATCCATCACTGTGCTGGGGTAAAAGAATGGGAAGCCAAAAACCAGAGTGTGTCCATTTTGAAAGTTAGCAGTTCATATTTTTACTCGGCATTTAATGAGTTTCTGATTAAGGAGGATTTTCAGGGTTTCCCAAATACAGTTTCTTCTCTGGCTTAAGTCAATTGGTATCTGTGCACCCAAGAAGAGCCCATGTGTTTAAGTCAGAAAATCTGCATTAATATTAATGTTGAGCATGAAAGAAATTTGGGAGTTGGACTATTTGGCAGTTCTAAGAAATGTACTGGAAGGTGTGCTTAACCCAAGACATAACCCATTTTTGTCATCACCCAGCAGTTTCAAAGGACAAAAAGAAGTGATGCCACTGGCTTTTTCCAGCAGGGGAAGGATGCAGCAAACATCAGGAGCCGACTGATTATCCCCAGGCACCTCCACCCTAATTGTCACTCCGACACAGAGCTCCCTGGTGGCTTCCATCAAGTCATTTCTCCTGTCTGACCTAATTTTCTCAGCTGCAGAAGCAGGATAATACTGACTCATATAGGATTTATGATGGGAAAAGGATTTATTTTATCTTGTAAACCACAACTGAGAGATGGCAGGAGTTAAAGGCCCAGTGTGGCAGCAGCAGAGAAATGCGGGATCTGTTGCATTAGGAATTTGGTGTTTATCCAGCTGGGGCTGACCCAGGGGGAGGAAGCAACACTTGCATTTCTAAATGGGGAACAGTCGATCTGATGAATTATACTGTACTTTATCTATATGGTTAATTTTATTGTTCCATTCATCCAATGACGAGACCATTGAATAATCTGTGATTTTGTTAAATGTACAAATAGGATGATGAATTTGGGACTTTTTTTCCTTATAAATATGACCATTTTGTTCCACTCTATAAACTAGTGATTACTGACAGGGTGACATAAAACTTTGAGAATGTTTCTGGCAGGGACTCAGGTCTCCCAAACAAGACAGATATGCCAGGTACATCAGATCACCCTAAAAATGTGGAAGAACCCCTACCTGTAGCATTCCTGCAGCTCTTAAGACCTGTGCCGAGTCTCCAGGTTTTCTAGAAAGAATCATTAATGTTCTCCTGTCAAGTGAAACCTGATAAATCTCCACTGGGGGTCTCTGTTCTTCAGAGTTTCCAGGTTCAGTGCCAGCTCAGTGCCCTGAGACTGACTCGTGGTTCTTCAAGGGGAAGGAGACCTGAGAGCCTCCATGAAACGCAGGAGGGCTGTGGGTAAAACTGTGCTGACTTCCCAAAGGGAGGTCCTGACCAACCATCCAGGTCAGGTGGTTTACAGAGAGCACTGGAAAGCCCATTTTCCAGCACTATTTAATTTTCTCAACTAGTCCCCCTTTGGATTATTACCCACTCACATGCAGGGAATACTTGATAGCCATGAACACAATCCTGAGGAACTACAAAACAGTTGAGGTTGCAAAGGACCTCCTTTCTCTAGCCTAACTCACCTGGTCAAGCACAGTCAGCCAGAGCAGGTTGTCCAGCTCCATATGCAGCTGGATTTTGAATGTCTCTACACATGGAGAGCTTCCAAGACCCACAGCATTGCTATTGCAGTGAGTTAATTACAGATCTCCTGAGAACTGAACCAGCTCTGAGAAGGAGACTGAACTTCGACGTCCACCAAAGGTTCCTTTCAACCTAAATAATTTTACAAGACCATGACAACCAGGACCATAACTCTGGCAAGATGCACTGCTGTGTTTTAGAAGAGCTTTCACAGCTGTAAGGAACCACTTGAAGCGCTGGCTCCTTGGCCCGTGGATTGGCCTAGAGCTGGAGTTCAGAGAAAGAGAAAATGCAGATCTACAAGCCATGAGAGGGCTGCAGAGGAGGCTCCAGAGGATGCCAGGGGTGTATGCCAGAACTCTGGAGACAGATTGAGTCTCTGGCGGGAGTGAGGACCAGCCTGTGGCTCTGTCCTGAGGAACACTTCATCCAGAGCTGGCCTTGGAGGCTGGCTGCTCATGGCAGAGTGCAGCTCAGGGCTGAGGCAGGAAGAAAGGCCAGAGGTACAGCTGAGTTTTCAGAATGCCAGGGCCCAACAGAAACTGTTTCTGCAAGCAATTGTGCTTCAGGAATAGCTGACCTTTTCAAGGATTTGAGATCCAGTACAGAAACATTCAAAGAATGTGCATATATACCATTAGAACATTACTACAAGTCCCCAGTGGCTACAAAACTCACTGCCAAAATCTGAGAGAAGACAAAAGATTTCTATTTCTGGCAATGTGTTAGTCAAGTTAATTAACACAGGACTTTGTTATAACTTAAGGGTCTCAAACTGACTGATAATATTTGTGAAGGTTTCAAAAATTTCTATAGACCGTAACTTTTTTTTAAACCTTAAGAAATTATATGGAAACATAAAAGGATATTTTAACTGAAAAGGTCAATGCTTGCAAGTCACCAAATGAATAATTTAAAGTTGTCTGTGGGATGTAAGTTTGACCCTGCAGTACTCGTGCCCTGTAATGATGTGCTCACACACTGGTTTGCAGGCACTGAGGGCTGTGTACCCTTAAACTTCCCGTGGTGCAGCTGTGTGACATGGCCACACTGTCCACACATCATGCACCTCTCACCATTAGCTGCCTTTTGCATTTTCTCCTCTTTGCTCCTGCGCCACTCAATTAGCAGGCTGTGACTAAACCATGTTCAGCAGTGAGCAAGAAGCCTCAAGTGAAAGGAAATTTGCCTTCAGAAAAGAAAACTGGGAAGAGTACCAGAGCATCTAATGAGATATATACATAAATAGGTCAGTGTTTTATTGAATCACAAAGGAACATCCTTTGTAAAAGATTAAAAAAAAATGAAAACTGGTAGTTTTCTTCTTTAGATTCATGACCAGAATAGTAAAGTGGTGAAGCGGTGTCAAACATCACAGAATATTTGCATGCATCCACTAATAAGCAACGAGGAGCTTTTCTAGGAGTCAGGTAGGACTAAGCTGCAAGATAATTAGTGAAAGAACTCTTTTATTGCCATCAACTATTGCTTCTGGTACCAAACTGAAAATTAGAAAAGCATTAGCTAGTCATTGTTTTCATTTCCCTTCAGGAAGTCTGCAAGAGATACAACATTCTTTACTCAGTGTACAAATTCTCCAGACTTACTGAATGGGGATCAAACCAGCATCTCAACTTTTCTAATAATAAAAATTTTCAAGAAAGGAAGTGAAAAAAAATAGCAACTTGTATTCTCCCCCACTCGTCCTTTCTTTTTCTTTTTTCTTTTTAAGTCTAATTTTACCTCTTTTCATGTTGCTACTCAAAAAGAGAGAAAGGAAAACAAACACAAAGGGAGTAGAGCAAAATTTAAACTCTATTCCTGTGCTTAGGAACAAAACAATGCTCTGTGGCTTTAAACAACCATTTTCCTTCAGTGAGGAACTGAATTTCCTGGTGATCTTTCATGCAGGTATAATACATTGGAATAAGGATTGCAATCAAACAGAATTGGAAAAAGAGAAGCAGCTGTTTCGTGAGAGCTCCCACAGGCTGCTGGAGAGCCTGCAGAGAGCTGCTGACCACCAAAGAGCCTCTGAAGGCTCTCACTGCACTTACCTTGGAATTCTCAAATCTCTACAACTCTGCTGAGCACACTCCAAATCGCAAAGGAATTTGTACCTCCCTTTCCTCAGCAGAATAAACCCAAAGTGTAGGGAAGGCATTGTAAAGCTGACATCAAATTTAACAATATTAAAAATGATTTCATTCATAAACATTATTGAAATGATTTAATTCATAAACTTAAAATGCCCATGGCAATGCAGGCAGCAAAAGGCAGGCCAAATGACAACTGCACCAACCTCAATCCTGGATCCTCAGCAAGTGCCTCAAAGCCCTGTGCTGCCCCTATAAAGCCTCCAAGTTTCCTGGAGGTTTGACTTCAACTATGGGGTTTCTAGGAAAAACATTGCTTTTTATTGCTCCTTCAGTAGCACCAGGAACACAGAAAATAAACAGAGCTTTAGGACCTGCCTGAAAGAGGTTTAAGGGAAGGCTCTAATTATACAGAACCTAAACAGCACTGACAAGATTTAAAAAGAATATACAGCTCCCTGTAACAGGCATTTTGAACCGCAAATCAAGCCAGTGTTGACAGACACCAAACCTCCAACAAAGGTATTGTCCCCTTTTCTGGTGGCCAGCAATTCTGGCAAGCCTCAAATAAAAGCTAATGTAGCTATTCTAATAGATCTGTTCATATGGTTGAAGAAATATCAAGGCCAGAAGCAAAGGCAGATAGATGCTTGTTCTCCCACAACAATTTCCAGCCATCCTGCAAGGAGAGTGAGCCCAACAGAGAAGTGCATCAGCAGCACTGTCATCCCAAATCTCTGCTCCCCTTCACGGGTCTCCCTTTCCCTCTCACGAAGCAGCTCTTGAATCAGCTGACACAAAGACAGAGCATTTGGTTTCTTTCTGCCTCTTCTAACACACCAATTTGTGCAGAAAGCTGCAGTCAGGTGGACTCCAGCCTGCCATGAGATCTCCAGCACACACCCTTGGGTGAAAATCCCAAATCTCTCTGCTGAAAACAGCCAGACCCCTTCTATGAGAGGCCCAAGAGACCCAAGGGAATCACTCAATAACCCGGCTTACATGGCACACGGATTCACTCAACTTCTTGCTCAACAGGAAAAACAGCAAACCCCGTGCAGAAGTAAATCAATAATCAGTCATTTCTTGAACAGGTTTGAAAAGAACAATCTGCTCAATTAAAATGATGCAGTAGGCCAAGAGTTAATACTGGTTAGGAAAGGATTCAGTGGAAACCCTTGGAAGAGTTAGGCAGGTAACTGTAGAGCAAATCACAACTGGTGACAGCCAGAAGTGAAGCAAATTGACCCCATGGGTCACCGACTGGCAAAATAGATTTATGATTGTGAATATGGTAATATAAAACCCATGGTAAGCCTGAGCTCTTGACTGTTCCCAGATATTACAATAATGGAAACAGAAATACAAAAAAATATAAAGAAATCACTGCTTTTGAAGTGTTTTCTTGACCTGCACTGGCACCTCTCATTTTAATATTTATTTGTTGACTAAGAAGAACCACTGAAGAAAGAAATCATTCCTTGTGGGGAAAAAAAATTACAAATAAAATCATGTTCTCAGTGGTTCTGGGTAGCTGGTGGTTCTCTTAAAACCAGAGGATTTCTGGGGAAGAGCAGAAGGGTCAGCCTAGAAGAAGGGTAGGAATACTGACATCCCCTGTCTCAAGAGCTGCTGGTTCCAGTGGGGTCACTCAGGGCTGCGGGTCACTCACCCAAAATGCAGCAGAGAGCTTTGCCAGCCCCCGCTGCTGCAGCCCCTCTGGAGGCCAACAGGTGGCGTGACTGCACTCATGATAAATGGCATTTACTAAAAAA
>VYZR01073017.1:0-11824 GCA_013400675.1 Oxylabes madagascariensis | reverse complement strand
AAAAAAAAAAAAAAAAAAAATCCTCTTTTAGAGATACTGAAAGCAAAAAAGAGAAAGTTTAGGCAGTCATCTGAGGCCCACAGCAAAGAGTGCATGTTAGGGCAGGGGTGGGACTAGAAGTCTCTTGATCCTTAGGCCGGTACTTTACCTGCTGGAAAACATTTGTTCACCTCCCACCTATAAAACACCTTTGATTCTTTCTTTGATCTCTCCTTGTGTGTGTCATTAAACACAAACACCCACAAGGTACATTTTTTTGCTAAGAATAGCAATACACTGGAGAACAAAGCTGTTTACAGCCCCTGGGAAGCCATACAGATCAATGTGTTAAGAGAAACCAGTCAAAATGCTATGTAAGACTGGCAGGAACATTATTTGAAAGTCCTGTAGTGTTTTCCAGCTTGTGGTATTCGAGTTGTCCCCAGGAAAGCACTGGAAGGAGACATTCTGTTTGCAGAGGAGCAGCTGATGGCAGGAGCATGCTAGCTGCACCTTGGAATAGGAGAAAGGAGGATGCATTTGACAGAGGAAAATATTTTGGGGGAACTCTGTTCCAGCCCCAAACAGCTCTAGCAGTGTAAACTGGAATAAATGTCTTAAAGGTTTGGTGTTGTTTACTTGCACTTCCCTCATAAAGGGCACTGTAAGGAGTACAAAAACAAATAAATATTTTACTATGGCTGTGAAAAGAGGCCTTGTAGGTGCTCCTTTATCTCTGTGCACAGCACAGTGCATTTAAAAACACAAATGAGCAACACTACAGCATTGAAATGAAGCTACTACTGAAGAAAACACAAAGACTGCCTGAGCATGGGTAGAAATCTCAGACAATAAGAGGTGAAGAGTTGGAACACCTGCAGAGAACTCCAGGAATGTTCTGGGTTTGGCCAGAGGGGGGCAGGTATTTCTCTTGCTAATAAAATCTAGGAAGGAATATATAATATGTTTTGTGGTCAGAACCTGGATTTTCTGTCCAATCCAGAAGTTGACCCAAAGACTCAGGAGTTTTAAGCATTGGCTCAACACCAGAACAGCACAGCCTACTGACCTATGAAGAACTCTTAAGATTGGATTTTCAGGCACCTCTTTGTTGATTAAGCCTAATGATTTCTACAGGTTTTAGCATCATCCTCAGTGTTTTCATGGATGGGAATCAACACTACAGTATTTGTGAGCCTTTGTAGCTTCTAGGCCTCAGGAGAGACATTAAAACTGGGCTGTTCTGGTTTCGTGTGTTTACAGTTTGCATTAGAAAAATAGACTGTTGGGACTAACGTTTCAGTTTGCTTTTTTTCTCTTAGAAATCAATCCTTAGTGATGCATCTCAGGAGAGGTGGAAGGAGTTGGACTTCAACAGAGCTAAGACTGAGCACAAAAGGTGTCAAGAGGAACAGAGGCAGCTGAAGAGGAAGCAGCAGCAAGAGGCAGATTGCACCCGACGCCAGCTGCGCAGGGACAGCCAGAGGTGATGCTGGGAACTGACTGCTTTTTTGTGCTAATTATTGGAAGGTTGGTAATATCTGCTCCCTGCTGCTCTCCTTCAGCCCCTGCACATCCCACGTTGTGCTTTTTGCTGGACTCTGCGGAGGGGTCACAGTGGTTCCCTGCTGGGAATAACATTGGTGCTTGAGGTGTGAGGGAGTTGGATACACAGCATTGTCTCCAAGGGCAAATTCACTTAAATCCTGTTCTCAGACCGAAAGTGCTAACATCAGGTACCAGCCCGTTTGGGGCTTTTGCCACCTCTATTCTGGACATAGGTTTAATCCTCATAACCTAACAAAGAGTCCTGGAATATTAACTGAACACGGATTGCCAAAATATCTGCTTTGTGTCTTACGCACTGTCTTTCTTTTTTATTGCTCTTTCTTTATGAGAAATTCAAAAAATTTTGTTTTGGAAACAGGCAACGATTGCGTCAGAGAACATTGCAAGGGCTGGAGAAACAGCTGGAGCACAAAGAGAGAGCTTTGCAGCACATGGCACTGCTCCAGGCTGCTGGGGCTGAGAGGAGCAGGAAGGAATCCTTCTTTCGAGAGGAGGAGGAGAGGAAGGCAAGGCAGAGGCTTCAGTTCTTAAAGACACAGCGTTTGCAGAGAGAGAAGTTGCAGGCAGAAGGCAACAGAAGGAGCTGTGAACAGGAGAAAAAAAGGCTGGTAAGGGCAATTCCAGGTGTTATTTTCCTCTTCTGCCATATTTCCAGCAGTGTCAATATCTGGAGTATTTGTATATTTCACCTGTTTTACATCCAATATAATTGTATCGTTGTGAAATAAAAAAGGGTAACATTTTTTTGGCATGTGTATAAAGATGAAAGATGGAAAGTAAAATTCCCCATCTCTGCCATAGAAGAAGTCTTTCTGCATGCAAGGAATGAATTTCCATAGATTATATCCATTTCTGACTTCTACTAGTGAGAATCATAGTACTGTAGGATGATTTGGATTGTATTCGTCTAGTCCCAACCCCCCTGGTCAGGAAGGGCAAAGGACACCTTCCACTAGACCGGGCTGCTCAGAACCCCCTGTCCAACCTGCTGGGGATGGGACATCCACAGCTTCTCTGGGCAACCTGTGCCAGTGCCTCCCCACCCTCACAGGGAAGAATTTCTTACTAATATCTAATCTAAACCTACTCTTTTTCAGTTTAAAGCCATTCCCCCTTGTCCTATCACTCCACACCTTGTAAAAAGTCCCTCTCCAGCTCTTGTAGCACCTCCTCTTCTTGGCACTGGAAGGTGCTCTAAGGTCTCCCCAGAGCCTTCTTTTCTCCAGGCTGAACAACCCCTGCTCTCTCAGCCTGGCTCCATAGCAGAGGTCCTCCAGACCTCTGAGGATCTTCATGATCCTCCTCTGGACTCAATCCAGCAAGTCCATGTCCTTCTTATGCTGGGGGCCCCAGAGCTGGACAGAGATGAAAAGTGAGGTTGAAATTTGGCATGAAGACTGACTGTACAGTTTTGAATGTCTTTATGTAGGAGTTCCTGAGGAGCAGAATGCAGTCACGGCAGGATGTGCTGGAACAAGAATCCCAGGAGCAGGACAAACAGCAAAACCAGCAGCAGGCTGCCAAAGTGAGAGTGTTCCAGAGGAGAGAGAGTTCTCGTCTGAAGATGGAAAAAGAAGGCCAAAAACTCCATGCCCTCCAGCAGTACCTCAGGGAGCAGAACCTTCTGCTGCTCCGGGCATCCCTGCTCGCGTAAGGAATCTGCACAGGGGTGAGCAGGGCCTGGAGCAGCTCACAGACCTGCTGTGTCAGGTGAGAGTCAGTGTGCCAGAGCAGAGTTGTGACAGGTGGCATTGGGATCCCTGGAGAAGTCTTTAATCTCCCTTTCACTGCAGCCAGAGTGCACTTCCACTGCTCTGTCCTTTACCTGCCTTTCTTCCTGGGGTCCCTGGCTTCCCCCTCCCCTGAGAGGGAGCAGCAGGGCACAGCTAGAGGCACTTTTCTGCATCAGAAAGGAGGGGTCTTCTAGTGCATTGCACTATGGTGAGTGGAGGTGCCAAAGGAGAGGAGGAGGAGGTTAAGCTTGCCACATTCTGAAGTGCTCTCTTCCTCACATCATCCAAGGTACAAAACTCCCTATGGCTGTGCCAAAGGAAATCGCTGATCAGTTCTGGGTAACCAGAAATATCAGACGGGTATTTAGGAAAGGAGATGGCACAATTTATTTGCTGAAACAGTCAGAGCTATGTGGAAATATCTTTATTTTACACAGAATTATGCTAAAATGAATACAATATATGTGATACCTTGTTTCAAGTAATGCCTAGAACCAAACTAGATTCAAAATTTATATTTGGCCTGATATTCTGTGTACACTTACAAATATGATACACAATTTCTGGCACATTATAAAAATTTATGCCTCTTACTAGAATACAGCACCAGTGATAATGGCAGNGGCAATTCTTCTACTTCTGTCCTGGTGTCTGCTCAGCTAGGAATTAAGTGAAAAAAAAAACCAACAGAAAAGAAAAAAGAAAAAAAAAAAAAAAAGAAAAAAAAAAAAAAAGAAAAAAAAAGTAAAATTAAGAAAACTTGTAAAAGGGAGCTCCTTTGAAATCCTGCCAAATCTTCTGAATGGCCAGCAGTTTCCTAGCAGTAAGTGTCAGACTGCATTCCTCCAGGGATAATGGAGAGGCTATGCCTTCAGCTTTTCCCTAAAAAGACAAAGTTAAGTCTCTCATCCAGATGTTTACAAACTACTCTGAGACCTTAATAGCTAAAATGGGTGTTTTTAAACTTCAGGATCCATAATGTGCATGAGCCATCTTCAGAGTTTTGCTTAAAGAAAAAAAAGAAAGAGGGAAAAGGAAAGATGAACTTAAATAGAAGGTGGAGGCTTTAGCAAAAAAAATGTCAAAGTTAAGGTCTGAAAAAAATATAACTTGCTTCAGATTACGGAAACTACATGTGAGGCATTTAAACTACAGTTTTGCTTTTTAGACATGGAATCCCATCATTTGGAACAGTTTCCACTCTGTTGAGTGTCTGGAAAAGTTGTCTGGACTTTGCTCAGCAAGAATGTGGATGGTTGTGCCCCAGACCTGGCACACCCTACTGAGGGAATGTGGGTGCTGGTGGCACATTGAGATTTTCCTTAGGGTAATATTTGGGGGTTGCTTGCTTCTCGAGTTCTCTTTTATATAAAATCATGTGCTAGTTGGGACAATGCTCTGCCTGCTGATGACTTTAACTAGATTTAAAGAAACAAGCCTAAAACTGTTACAAGGTGTTAAACTCTACTCCTGCTTTTATCCTTATCCACTTGGAAATGGAATATGCAGTGATTAAAGGAAAGTACATGAAATATGCTGAGCTGAATCTAAACTTTTTTTTCAGACTTCATTTATATGCTATTAATCATTACTTTATAATCACCATAAAACAGCAGATTGTCTGCTTATGCACTTTCTCGTCATTGCTTAACCACCTGAGAACAGATCACTGCAGAGACCCTGCTCTACTGCTATTTCACACAGGGTATGTCTGGGAATATATTCAGTACCACACTATTTCCAATCATTCATGGACTGTATTTCTCACTATTAAAATGCAGCCATAAAATCATTTTAATACTGCTATTAAAATAACTGACTGTAAATGCCACGTGTAATCCAGCTCTTCTGCTGGCTTTATTTGATTTTAAACTTGGCAATGTGGTTTTGATCCATCAGGAAAATGCTTGGACTCTGGTTTGAAACCTGCTGGGAAAAAAACCGTAAGTATCTGCATATCAGTTAAGGTTTTGAGTAGAGTGAAACCAGGGGAGCACCAGGGAGGGCAGTAGAGAAAATCACACTGAGTGAAAAAAAAAAGCCTCTTACGTTTCAGAAACAGAAAAATTAAGACCAGGACAAATATTTCCAGAAGTTGTTTTTTATTATGGAATTAGGTTTTTTCTGCCTAGGTAAATATTTTATTATGCTGTTTGTAATCCAAACTCCTATCATAATGTACAAGAGTACAGGAGTTTGAAAAAAATTGAAATAGTCTGTTTTTGTCATCCAAAATGACTAAGAACAGACTGCTACATGCAGGATGTTAGGACACTTCTACAATAAAAGTAGAAGTTAAAAGTACAAAAGACAAACAGTTTTACTGGCTTTTTTTTGGCCTGAATGTCTTGCTTAGGTGATGCTAGAACATCATTTCTCATACCACAGTGACAGGTAAGTCAGTAAATTAAATATTTAACCTGATATATTTTAAAACATACTTGATCAATGAACATCTTTTTGAAGATGTTTTTTAAAACTACCAGAGCACATTAACTCTTAGAACTGTGCAATGAGTGGGAAATGTCCAATTGTGCAAATTCTTCCTCCTTTCTGGAATAGACCTTCTGATCATCCCGTGCCTGGTGCTTGGCTGAAATGACTGAAGGCAGCATTAGTGGAGAGCAACCACTACGCACCTCATCCCTGGGATGAAGGTGACTTCTCACCTTCAGCTTCGCTCTGTGGCAGCTCACAGGCAGCACAGGTAGCCCCCACAGGGAGAGGGCAGCAGCCACAGGAGTCTATTTGAGGGCAGAAGCTGCAGTTTTGATGAGCAGTGGCTTAGCTGCTTCCAGGATGTCCAGTTCAGGGTCCAGTGAACGTCCCAGTCCTTCCAGAACCATGATGGCAAAGATGATGGAAGCAAAATTGCTCTCGAGCTTCACCTAAAACCACAACAGACTGAATGGACTCAGTGGACATTATTTTCTTCTGTACCCCTTCAACCAAGGTACCAGCTCTGCCTAAGCTGGGAGGGAATGAAAGAGGCTGGGGAGAGCATTTGCACACCTGAAACTATAATGCAACTCCACCACTTGGACTGTGCAGCCCTGTGGCTGACAACCCTAGTTCAGGCCACCACAGGTCTTTTGATTTCCAAAGTTGTTTGCAACTGTGGAAACTTGTACCCCAAATAATAAGTTATAAGGAGGTATCTCCAGTCTAAGGGAGTATAAAAAAAGTAGGAAAAACTATGTGTTACAAAAATACTCCTTTAAGTAAACAATATCAACTATTAAGTACTGAGACAAAAAAAAAAATTGAGCTTGGCAGAGTGTGTATAAGACCTGAGAAACAGCATGCCTGCAACACTTGGATGCATTCCTGCAGTTCCTCTCCTAGCAGTTTGTTTCAGAAATCACTCCCCCTCCTTCTTAGCCCCTCATGTTGCCAGTAGTTCTCCCTCCCCACATGAACTTCCAGCTATTGAAGGCAGACAGGGACAGGACCTCACCTTATGGGTCATCAGTAGTTTGAAGACACTCGAGAGGAGATTTCCCACCTGAAGCTGGAATACACAAGGAGAATTTAACAGCTGATCAAAAAACCTTTTTGTTTCAGTTTTCAGTGCCAAGTTGCACTGAATTTCAGGTAAGTGAGACGGTGACATGGTACACTTGCCTTTCCCAAGGCAATGGTGTTCCCCCGGACCTTGGTCACAAGTTCTGCCATCTCAGCCTTGAAGCGCTCGATGTCCTGGCACTGGTTGGCACGGGCATGGTGGAGGATCAGCTCTGCCACCCTCTCCCCCTGAGAAAAGAGTTGAACAGCACAAACAGAGCCTGATCAATGACTTGCAATCAGATGCTTGCAGTTCTTGCTTTTAGTAGCTGAGAAGTGCCCCTGGCAGCACAGGGTGTGCCTGGATACAGGGTTTAGCATGGATTCTTTGGCATGCTTCGGCAGACCAAGATAAAATGTGTCCCTCTTGAGGTGTGTTAGTGAGCCCTTCACCCTGCAGCTGAGAGACAGCGACAGGCAAGTAGGAGCACAATGCTTGTTCTCAGAATGAACAGGAGACACCAGCACCCGGTTCCCTAGTCCATCTAACAGTGAGTTTCAAGGGGGCAGGAGGATAATGTAGTTTCCCTCACATGGAGGGGCGTAGCAGAGGTCAGACCCCTCCACACACATCTGTTTTCCTTCCTCTCCTCTGTAGATGCTGACACAACAGCAAAATGGAGGAAGGCACATGGGCCTTCCAGCAGCAAGGATGCAGAGGGGCAGATCAAGATGTTAACCCATTCCCTCTTCTTCTCTAGCAAAACTGATGGATTCTGCAACAGTGCCTCCCAGGCAGTCCTAACTTGCTGCAGAAGCACTCCTAACCAGGAAGGGGCAGCCAATACTTCCCGTTTAGCACCTGAAATTGCTCCACTCTGGCAGCCTCCTTGCTGCAGCTGAACAACTTATCCCTGCGTTTGGGGATATGATGCTAGCAAGGCTCCTTGCCCCTCTTAGCATTTTAAGGGGAAATAGAATACTCTCACTTCTGCCATTAGATTCTGTGTCCCTTCCCCAGCCTCAGCTGGCCAGCCCCGTGCCCCAGAGGGGCCTCACCTGTCCCTGGACCACAGCTGTGAAGACAGCACGGAAGTTGTGCATGTCGGCGCTCTGCAGCTCGGCCACGATGCCCGCGTCCAGCAGCACCAGGCGCAGCTGCCGCAGCGGCGGCCGCACCTCCAGCACCAGGGTGTCGCACAGGTCCAGCACGGCCGCCCGCTCCGGCCGCGCCGTGCCCTGCACCAGAATGTTCCCGGGGTGCAGGTCGGCGTGCACAAAGTTGTCCACGAAGATCTGGAGGACAGGTGAGTGTGAGAGCGGCTCGTTCCGAGCAAAGCTGGTCGCGCCAAAGCCCCCAGGCAAACGGCAGAGGGTTGTTTGTGGTCTGTTCTCTGTCATTACCAATGATGGGGCATCACCCTTCACAGCACCACAGCGGGTGGCTTCTGCTGGAGACCAGCTCTGGTACTCAGCAAGTCAGCAGAGCTCTGTGAAACAACCCAGTGTTTGCTAGAGGTCAGGTAGGACAGCCGGGAGTGCCGGCAGGGAATGGCAGTGCCCTATGGCAATTAGCCCTAAATTGGGGCACACTGATGGGCCTTAGCAAAGAGCAGTGCAATAAGAATAGGCCGTTTGCTATTCAGTGGCAAAGGTTATAGTGAATGGTTAAGTTTGTCTAGTGTGGGACACCGACCCACATTGCAAGTGTATTGAAAAGTAAGGAAAATAAGAGAAGAGGAAATAAATGTGTAGCTCTTCTCTGACTCTGCTAGCAGTTAGCACCAGAAAGGAAAGAACAAATAGAGGAAAGAGGCGAGAGGAAAGAACAAAACATTACTTCCCTCCCTTAACCTTCCTGGCTACCTGAAACTGCAGGACTTCCTGCCCAAAGGAGATTACCTTTGTATTTCATGGATTTCTCCTATGAATTTGTTCAACTGCCATGTGAATAATTAGAGCTATGTGAAAAAATGTGGTTTTGGTGTTGCCTGAAAAAAATGACTTCTGCTAATTTTATGTCCTCCTTATTGAGAAACCCTACACAATAGATCCATATTCATTCTCGTGCACTCATGACTGCATAATCTCTGTCATAAGCTACTCATCTTTCTGCTTTCCAGAGTTAAGAGTCCAAATTATTTCACCATTCTGGTATGGAAACCATTCCACATGAGTAATCATCCTATCTGCCCTCCTCTGCACCTCTTCTAGTTCTACTACAGCCCTTGAAATGGAGGGTCCTGGACAGCAAGGGACTAGAACTGCAGAGTACTCAAGAAAGAGGCATTAGTTTTACCTACAGACATAATGTGGTTTCTTCGCTCTTTAATTTTTTTCTACTCCTAAAATTTGAAATCAATCTTAGCATAAAACTATTCTGGTTCCAGCATTGCTTTTCTGAGTGGTAAAAGCTATTTCAGAGCCTGTCATACTACCTGGAGCCAGAACTGGAGGTTCACTATTGCCCTAGCACAATGCTGCAATCAGCAGCAGCATTTCAGCTGACATGCACTGCCCACACACTCAGTACTGTCAGGAGCTTTTGCAACTCTTCCCTGCTGGTTCTCATGGCTCCTCACAAGACACTTGTACCACCCTCTCAAGACTCCTTTCCAGATTATTTGGGATTATTTCAGATACAAAAGAACTAGATAGCCAGAAGCTGAATCTGGCCAGGTTTGTTGTCTTTACTCCAGATTTAGTTCTCCCTAACAAAAAGGCCGAATTGATAAATGAAGAAACCAGCTCATTGTTTTCCCTCTGAGTCACATCCACAATCTCTGCAGAGCGCATGACATTTGCTAGTAATGGTGCATTTTAAGGTACTTGGGCAATATGTGAATATTCATTGAATGGATCAGTGGGTGTCCTAAGCAAAGGCTGACTGATGTGCACAGGCCAGTCCTACTGTGTGCAGGCAGATGGCCCCTCTGCAGTGGCAGAGCCCTGTGTCACAGCCTAAGCAGGAGTGTGTCCAGCCCAGGCTTTACCCACACCAGGTACAGGTAGGAAGCAAATGGGTTCTCTCTTTAGCCACAATGTCTTATTATCCAAACTGAATAGCTTCTGCAGGGAAACAACCTTCACTTGCAGCCCCAGCCAAGTTCCTACCATCTTTAGCAGCATGTCCATGCCCATCTTGGCCAGTCTCTGCCGGAGCTCCGTGCCAATCTCCACATGCAGGTAGCGTGAAATGGGCTCACTCTCCTGAAACAGAGACAGAGCTGGAGTCAAACACCCCCTGCATCCCACCTTCAAACACACCTTTACCTGCGTGCCACGAGTGGGGGGAAGGTGGTGAGGATATCCTAGAAAGGACTTGGCAGAAAGAGCCTGTACCTAGTGTGGAGAACATGAGAGAACCAAGGGTTTGTTCCTTGGAAAGACAAATGGTATTCCAGGGACAGAAACACCCTTGCCAGGGTCACAAAAAACTAAGCCTGAGAGTAGCTTTGGTCTGTGATTCAAATATCCACAAGGGAAGTGAGGCAAGGATCAGAAAGTGTCAGATTGCTGAGCTCCTTGCTTTGACCCACCACAGAGGAGAGGTGAAGCGTGGTGTTGGTTTGCAAAGCACAGGCAAGCACAGGGTGGCTGGACACGCTGCTGGTCTGCTTGGTTTCAGGCCAAGTGTTCACTTCTATATGGAGTTGTCTGCTACCTGTCTTCAGGGATGCACTGCTTGCAAACAAAAACAGTGGAAGAAACCTTAAGGAAGGACATCAATCTCCTTAAGCAAACAAGAAAAAAACATCCTTTTGCCTCTGATCCCTCTTCAGAAAGATACACCTCCTTGTCATGTTCTCCTTGGGGCCTTCTCACTGCTACCATCGCACCCAGACCCTGCAATTCTTACCTCAAATGTTTCCACTAGAACATCTGACGTAACCAAGGGCCAAAGGGGAGTTGGAAACTTCACAAAATCGACGTCTAGGAAATTTTGTCGGAAGCGCTCCAGATTTCTGGCTTCGTAGCGTAAATCAATCTCAAGGGAGAAATAGAAAAGCAGGTTGGAAATTAGATTCAACTAGGATTAGATCTTCAGGATCCTGTGTGAGTTGCAATACTCAATACCAACAAAGCTAGTCAGAAAGCCAGAATGGAAACAAAGTAAGGGTGGTGCTTTTTACACACTCACAGCCTCCCTGATGGAAGAGGAGCAGACTGGGTAATGGATGGTCCACAGCCCAACACCTTCGAAATATGGGTGCCTTACTAAAGGCATGATGTCTTAAAATAGGCCAGGACCACGTTATATTCAAAAATATGACAAGATCCTCAACTGAATCCTATCCTGAACTGAAGCTTGCTGTCCAAATAGCAAGGCAGGCAGACAGGACAGAAGAACTGCAGCCCCAGCCTCATTTGACAGAGATGCAGCCATAGCAAGAAGAAATTAATTGTAACGCACACAAAATAATCCACAGTGTCAAGTCCATGCCCTGGTTCTTCAGTGATTCAGTGTCTTGACACAAGGACATCTCTCCTACTGTCTGCTACTGCTCGAGGAGGCAGGATAACCGTGCCTCACCAGCCTTGTCTGGCAATGTGGAATATCCCAGGAATACTTCCTCTCATTCAAAGGGAAAAAGCTACAATGAACCTATCAGATGTTCTCCTAACCCTCAGTCTTCTGCACATCCACCCAAGCTCTGCTGAACTGGTACGAATGACCTCGAGTCACATCTGACCACAGTCAACAGTTCCCCACATGGATTTACTGTGTAGAGGTTTTGCAGTTGTAGAAAATAATTAAGGTTTTCAAAAGCTTGTTACAGACTTCAGACTCTGCAATCTAGACACAAAAATGAAATTAGCAAACAATGCCTCATTTTATAGAAACATAAGCCTAATTAAGCCTGCAGTGAGATCTTTTAAGTTTGATAGCAGCAATGCTTCAGGATTGTATCTTTAGAAGACAATAGTAAATCAGGATATTTTCAGATCTGTTTGCAAAATTTTATTGACACTGCGAGTCTGATGATAATACAAAGTAGAATGTGTTATTAACTTCTGTGAAAACATTATTTATGCCT
>VYZR01072921.1:0-17414 GCA_013400675.1 Oxylabes madagascariensis | reverse complement strand
AAAAAAAAAAATCAGACGTGGCCCATAGCAACAGCAGATGGGGGCAAAAAACAGTTCTGAAGGCTGTCTTCAGTGCCGTCATGTGAGTGGCACATCGTGACTCTGTTTACCAGCTGGAGCGGGTGGCATCGCGTCGTTTATTTCAAAAAACTCCTGGGAAACACGGCTGAGATCAGGGAGGAGGAGTTTTACAGCGCATGGGTGAGGAGGGTGTGAATCAGGATTGGAAGGCAGGAGCCAGTGTTGGTTTGGGAGCGAGAGGTGATGGTGGGATGTTCAGAACACGAGGAGTCCTTGCTGCAGGGACGGGAACTGCGCTAATGCAGATCGCTGAGGCTGCCGAGGCACCTGCGAGGGCCCTTCACGCTTCCTCCCCATCACCTTGAACAGCGCCGGTGATTTCTCCGCCCCTTTGTTGCTATTCTCATCTGGCGGCCCCTGGAACAGGACGGAGCTGCTGCTCCTGTAATGTTACTCGTCCCCAGGCTGCTTTTTGCCAGGGGTGCGACACAGCAGCGTTCACAGGAGGGTGAATGCCTTCGGTGGTGCGGCTGCACTGCGCCCCTGAACCATTGACCAAAGCCATTATTTGTTCATTCAGCCATATTTAGGATTAAAGTCTTGTCAGGACACAAACTGTCTAGAAACAGCTGGGCATACCCCTCTTGATACAGTGCAAAACATCCAAAAAAAGTGTTGGTTAAAAAGCAAACCAAACCGTTTTTGACATCAACTTAACACCACTTGTTTTGCAGCGTTGTGCTTGGACTCCCCTAAATACCTGTTGCATCATTCACCTTGCTTTCAGGATAAGAGCTTTTTGGGAAATTTCCTGTATTGCTGTTTGTGCTCAGCATTGGGCTTTTGCATAAATGTTCTGTTGTTTGAGCTTAGTCCCCAAAAGCTGCAGCCAGGAAAGGCCCAGCTTGTGCCACGGGTGGGGAGTGTTTGCCCCTTACAGCAGTGCGTGTTAGAGAGGGATCCTGCTGCTGACAGGTGGAGTGCTTGAAGAGTCCTGATCCTGAGTAGTGGCTGTGCTCCCACATTTCTGGCTTGGCTTTTGTTGCTGTAGTAGCAAATGCTTTATCTATTTTCAAACACGGCTCTGCGAGTTTGGTGTGTCATGTTTCCTCTCCCGCTCACAGATTCAGCCTCTTACTCCTTCCTGTCCTCTCCTTGGCCAGTACACTTGCTGTTTTGCAGCCTCACCTCTCTCAGACTTCGGTCGTGATCTTTGTGTTGCTTTGCCTCTCTTCTGGGGCATTGGGAAAATTGCTTATTTGAGGAGGAGAGTTTTTGGGTGGAAAAGGAAAACTCTCTTCTAGGTCCTGCTTGTGTTGTGGGTTTACATACATAATCAGACTTTTTCTCAACCTTAATTTAATTGTTGAGGGGCAATAGTGTTCATGCAGGTTTTTAATACAGACTGACACTAATGAACTGAATATAGATTAACCTCATTTAACTGTGAAATCAAATTGGTCAGTTACCATTTTGTGGAAGGCCAGTGTCAGAGGCAGATTTTATTTCCCTAGGTTTTCTGGTGCTCAGTACCACAATATATCTTTGCCTCTAGAAGAGATCTGTGACTGTATCTGCAGTTTTTAGGTTTTTAAGATTACTGTGTTTATAAAATAAGTAATCTGCCTTTCAGAGATACTTTTTTTAAGCTACAGTTCAATAAAATGTTGCACTGGGCCTTGTTCCTGCTGTGGTTGCTGCTGACCTGGATTATCCTCTGGCCCTGAGGGTCCGCAGGAGCTTTTTAGCAGGGGATGCAGGAGTGGCTGGAAGTTTGTCAGAGATGGAGAGCAGCAGGAGACAGCATTTCCTCATAGAGAAATGCCTGAGAACATCGAGGCTTCCTAGGCAGTGATGTCTGCAACACATGTAATGATGCAGCAGTCTGTGGGGCTTTTTAACCACTTTAATTTTCCATTGATACTCCCGCAGGGACATGAACGTGTTTGGGTGGGCTCGGGGTCATTCAGCATCGTTAACTCACAGAGGGATGTTTATATGATACAGAAAGTAAAATTCAGAACTAACTTCGTCTTTTGTATTTTGGCAGGTTTAAAAAAATGGCTGAAGATGGCAGTGAGGAGATTATGTTTATTTGTAAGTATTAGGAAAAGGATCTAACTCTCACTGTTTTTGACTTGTCTACTCAGAATGCTTGAAATTAAAGACTAAACCAGCCTTAAGATTTTGTTTAGAAAAATTGCTTTATGTTAAGGAGGCTCAAACAGCTAATGGATGAATAGAGAGGAGGTTGTGTAATTTAAGCATACACATTCTGATGCCGTTGGCAAGCACACAATGAAACTTCTGAATGTGAGTTAGCAGCTTTTTCATGGCTGAAGTGAGTGAGATTGAAGGTCTCACACTCGTGTAAGCCCGTTGTTTATACAACCAGCTCTAGCAGCCAGGGGTGTCTGGGGATAACTCTGACCTCTGGCCTGACTTGGGGATTTGCACCTCCACAGCAGGGACAGGCAGACTCGTGATTCTGTAAGAACAAGCCCAGTTTGAGATGCACCAACTGCCCTGGCAGGTGTCACTCGTGGCATTCACTGCCTGTGCTTCTTGCTGGGCTCTGTGACTGGGATCTGGGCTCCTGGGGTGCTGGTGGGTAAGGAAAGGCTGCAGCAGTGCTGTGCCCAGGGGTCTCACATTAATCGTCTCCTCTGTCACCAGCCTGGACATGCAGGACCTGGTGTCACGGTGGAAAAGAGTTAAGGCTGTAGAGTCCTTGTGTGAGCAGAGATATTGTGGATCCAGTCAGAATGGTGCACATTTGTTTTTGGATCCACAGTATTTTACCTCTAATGGTTCCACAGCTGCATTTATGGCAACTTTCAGAAAGTTCAATTTTCTCCCTCCACCATATTCTTCAAAAAATAGTGTTGACTGCATTTTTACTGAGATACCAATAGTGGTTACCTTATCTTCCCCTTCATAAAAAGATTCTGGTGGACAGCAAAAAGAATGGGGATGTGATGCCATTCCTAATTAGACAGGAGGTGTCACACAACGTGATTTTCTCCCTTCCACTGGGGGCTGTGGTCACTGAGTCTCTTGAGCTTTTTCTTGTGCTCTCTGCCATTTGTTTTTCCCATAGGATATGGGGACTGCTTATATTCTGAAAAAATGAGTTGCTATAAATGACACTGTGCACTCCCAATAATAAACATCCTTGAATATGTATCTCATAGACAAGAGACTTTTGGAATATTTTTTTTAATTAAGTGTGTGAATATCATCTCCCTGGGGTATTTTATGATTATCCCCATGCTTGTTTTTGTGTTCCTCCTGTGGCTGTAATCTCTTGAAAGTGTCATATATGACCAGTGTAACAGCTTTGGGGAATGGCTGCTGTAGGGCATCCCCTGGATATTGAGCTGTGCCACACAATGTCATTGTCACATTCCCTTGGCTTTGGTCATTCCTCTGCAAAGGAGTGAGAGGAATGTGTGGTTATTCCTGCCTGTAGCTGTGGGCAGTGCTGTCTGCACCTTTCAGAATCTTTGCAGAAGTGAGGAGTGCCCTGATGCAGTCAGGAGATAAGGAAAATTACAAAGTGCTTTTTTCTTTGGACAGCAAAGCCTGTTGGAGAAGCTGTTACTCAGGCTATTCCTTCCTGTCCCCTTGGTTATGACAACCCTTTGTGGATGACAGTCCATTTCTTTTCAGCAGTCAGGTTTACACATTGCTCTGTGGCTCCTCCACCCTCTCTGGGTTGGGAAATCTGCTTTTAGCCCAAATTATTTCAATAATATTAAGGGCAGCCTGGGCTACAGGCACACCTGGAACAGGGGAATGGTGGAACAGTAAAGAGAACAGTAAAGAGAACCTACATCTATGGGCTGAGCCTTGGTGCTGGTGCTCTGTGAGTAGCATTTGCCCATGGATCCTTTCAGGTACAATAACTCTGTGGTGCTGTACAGCAAGCCAGGCTGGGAAATCCCTTCTGCTGGAAAATAATGTGAAAAGCTGGTTGTTTCATTCCTTGGCTCACCAGTAGGAAGCACAAACAGCTTCACAGGAGGCAGTGACGAGGCTTGGGGGTTGCACCAGCCAGAAATGCTGTTTGTCACATATATGTATTTTTTCACTGCTAAGCTGGCTTTGTCGCCAGAAGAAATGTGAAGCAGTTTGGAATCCCTTGTTTTAGAAGTTCTTTTGTTCACCCTGATGAATAACTGGGAGGGGAGAAGCTTCCAGTTAGGAGCCCAGAGTAGCTTTGCCAGAGGGGATATACTTTGGAATGACTTGGCTTTTGTCATGTCTTCCCAAAAAAACGTGTAATGACCCTCTACTTTACACCATTTCTGGGGTTTCCTGACTTGTCCTTGTGGAGCTCTGATGCAAAAGGCACCACGGCAATATAACCCCTGTGTGATGATCTCTCCTGAAGCTGTGTCAGCAGCTGACCAGGCAGGGCAGTTTGGCAGCTATTTTTTTCACGGTGAAGCAGTGTATAAGCATTTGGAATCCTGTTAAGTTAGCTTATTTTAGAAAGCCTCAAATTATCCTCGTCTGAAAATTGTTTCTTAGGAACCACTCAGTTCTGGTTAATTTACAGCCACTTACACTAAAAGTTAATTTAGCTAAGCTGACAGTGAATGAGGTGGCCAGAGTGTGTTGTGCAGCCAGCTGACGTGTCTGGAAAGGCACCAGGAGGTACCTTGGAGGAGTCTGTCGTGCCCTGTGGGTGAGAAGTGTGTGTGGCCAGGCAGAGCCGGGTTCCCAGGACTTGCTGGTGCCCTGCTGAGCCCTGTGCCAGTTCTGCTGCTGGTTCTGGGTTTGTGCCTCCTGTCACTGGAAGCACCACGCTGCCCAAGCTACTCAGAACAGCCCAGCTCCTGGGGAAGGCAATGATGTGGTTTTCTTTAGCTGCTCTGTGTTGCAGCACTTTTATCTGAAGAATAATGCCATCTTTAAGCAGGATATTTACTGTGGGTGTAAGGCATTTATTTTCCTTTGAGAGAGAATTTAAACAATTGTCTCCTGATGCTACTGATCAGAGTGTGTGTTATCTCACCTATGCAGGTGCCAGCTATCAACTCAGTGTTCAATTATTCATGTTCTTTTAAGCAATATAAATAAATGTCTGCCTCTCTATGTATGTATTTTGCCTGGTTTCTCTTGAAAGAGGGAGGAAACTCTCTTACAAAAGTGTTTTCCACCAACCTTTTCTGTCTGGTTCCTTGCAGGGTGCGAGGACTGTGGGCAGTACCATGATTCAGAGTGCCCTGAACTGGGCCCAGTGGTGACAGTCAAAGACTCCTTTGTGTTGAGCAGGGCAAGGTAAGAAATGTTTGTGTTAATCCTGACTAACCCAACGCCCATGTTAGTCCTTTAAAGCATATTTGCTGTTCAGTGGATGTCTCACTGACAGCTGGAAACTGAAGTCCCAGAGGATGACAGAAATCCATGGAAAGCACATGGCCTTGATTAAATAGAAAAATTGATGCACACACTTAAGTGCTGCGCTGAATTGAAGCCAAAAAAATAACTTGCTGCTCATCAGGACTCTGTTTCTTCCCTGAGGTTTCTGGCAAGAAGTCAGGTGGTGCCAGATGGGGTGATGACTTCTGTCGTGGTTGAGTACCTGCCACTTTTATCCCCCTTAGATACACTGGATTCATTTCAGAGAAGTGTGTGAGGATTTCTCATTCATGTGTATGAACTCTGTCATTCCTCCACTTAGAAGCAAAACAAGTTTTTCTCATTATTGTGGGTCTTTGCAAACGATTAGGGGTAATAGTTCTGTCAGCAAATCTGTGACAGCGCAGCAGAAACACTCATCTTTGCCAAAAGAAACAAATAGACCCTATTTAGTTGGGAGAAAACAACACTGAGTAGTGATTTTTACAGGGAAAGACAATCAGGCACTGTCAGCAAAATTCATATTAAGGTGTAGAATGTAAGACTAAGGCAGAGAACCAGCCATTGTGAAGGTGTAGTACAGATCCAAAAAGGGAAATGTTCAGATGGCTTCTTGTGTTATATAATGAGTGCAGGGCTTCCATATTTGTTCTTGGGAAGTCACAGGCAGAAAACAGGCACGTGGGCAGCAGGTCTGGCACATCCTGGCTGTGTAGGCCGTGCTGTGTATTCCCAGCATCATTTTGTAACAAATACTGATGTGCTGGATCTGCCACGTGGGTGCCACGACCCCTTGGCCAGGACAGGATGCTCTTGGTGTCCCACCGAGTACAGCAGCTGCACCTGAGCTGGAGCTGTCCCTACTTTTCCGGGCCTTCCCAGAAATGGAATTTCCCTGCAGTTCCTGCCAGGCACTGCCTTCCTGTGCCTGGAAACTGCCCTGGATGATCCTCTCCAGCAGCTGTTAATGGTTAACAGCCCTGACACTACAGGTGCTTGAGGGCAATTCAAAAATACCCCTCGGAATAATAGAAGCGGGTGAGGGAGTTGCTTTTACTAAATACAAAAAATGGGCGGTGCAGTAAGTCTCTAGCCTGTACTACACACATTCAGTGAAAAACTACTATTTCCTACCTTTTTTCTATTTTTTAACTTGCACTTTAATGTCCAGATGTTCCAGTTGGGAATGTGTGCAAATAGGGTGCATGCACTGGTTTTCAATCTCCTTTTGACATGCAAATGCTAAGTTTTCCCTAGTGGAAGTGTGGGCTGCTGGACCATAGACTTGAAAGCAGAATTTAAAACTGACTTTTTTATAGATAAATGTATTTCTTTTCCTGAATAGTTTTCTGCTGAAATCAGGTAAGATAATAAAAGGAAAGAAGAAATTTAATTGCAGCCTTTACATCTGGGGAACAGTAGCTGAAAGTGAGTTATCTGAGGTTGAGGGCAAGTTTAACCACAAACGGGATGTGAGTCTTTTAAAAACAGTCTGCTTGCTTAACCACATTTATTGTTCCCTCTGTCTTACTGAAAAGATAAAATGGATGCCTTATGGTTCGAGGTGAAGTGTTGAGAAACATCTGAACTTCTCTGTCTCTAATGCTGCTTATTCTGTGTTTCAAACTAAAAGTATTTTTCTTCAATTCATGTGCTTATCACTGTGATTGCAATCTTTTTGTATTTCTCTTTATCTACGCAGTAAAGCAGTTCTGCCAGTGTCAACCTCTACAGGGAGTCAGTAGCCTCCTGTCTGATTATTTTTAGCTTTTCATCTGTTAGCACAGACTTGAAAAAACAGAATTGCATTTGGTCTGTAAAACCAATCCAGTGGGGCCAGTCACGTGAATTTTTGGGAAGATGTTCTCTGTGTATTATGTGTAGTAACAGTATTTACTACACGTAGTTCTTCTCAGAAGCTTGTTTGGGAAAAGAGAGAGGCTGGGAGCACAGAAACTCTTGTGTTTAATGCTGACTTCTTTCTTCCATGGGTTCCTGCAGTGCATTACTGTTACTGGATGAGGTGGTGTTCAGCCAAAGGTTGAACTCGATGATCTCAGAAGTCTTTTCCAACCTAATCAGTTCTGTGATTTTTTTTTTTTCCTCAATTCTCTCTTAAATTTTTAGATCATCTCTGCCTTCTAATTTGGAGATAAGACAGCTGGAGGATGGGACTGAGGGAGTGTTTGCTCTGACTCAGCTGGTGAAACGTACCCAGTTTGGCCCCTTCGAATCCAAGAGAGTTCTCAAGCAGGAGAAAGAATCAGTTTTTCCCCTGAAGGTAAGACACAGAATTTGTAAAGCAATGAATAGCAAGGAGTCAGTTTTACCTGTGATGAATTAATGCTAACACCATGGAAACAAAGATATGTGAAGGGGGATTATTTGGAACATCTTTTAGGTATGCCTTGTAAGAGATGAGCTAAGCAAACATTCTCTGGGCAAGGAACAGAAGAACCAAACTAGAAGCTCAGCTCTTTTAATGAGTCTCTTCAATTTGATTGAATTTGCCTAATGAGACACATATGCATTAGGTTTATGGAACATGCAGAATAAGTGGGGTTTTTTTCTGTCTTACATTTGTTTTATTTCTCTCTTGACAAGTTTTGGTAGGAAAAATGCTACATCAAGAATGGAGTTCAGTCTTAGTTTCCACTAATACCTGACTCAGAAGTAAAAATTTAGAAATGTGCCTTGGGCTGATGGCTGTTTTTTGGATACCCTTCCACTCATGTATGCAGTAATTTTTTGGGTAACTGGTGGCTATAGCTAGAATTCTTGGGATTCTCTTCAGTTTGTTCCCATCTTGCTCCTGGTTGTCTGTCTCATCTGAAGATGTGACTAAGTGAAAGATGCCTGATGCAAGACTTGAGGCTTGCTTCGTCCCTGATGTCCATTGAAAAGAAACCACTGCAAAAGNAAGGGTGGATGGGTGGTGAAAGATGTAAGAAGCACTGCCTGACCTGGTTGTAACAGCTGGCCTATTATCAGAAGGCATCCGCCCCCTCCCCCTGGAGTTACAAGAGATAAAGAAAAATACCTCCTCAATTGCTTTCAACAGATGGAATAGAATACACATTTTTTTTTGGTTACATAACCCAAGACAAGAAGAAAATAATTTTTTTTTCCTTAACTTAGTATCACTTGTCTCAGGGTTTTTATTCTGTGCACATTTTGTTTGGCAGGTGTTCCAGAAGGAAGGGCCCCTGGTGTATTTTGACACCTCAAACGAAGATGATTGCAACTGGATGATGATGGTGCGCCCAGCCACCGAGTATGAGCATCAAAACTTAACTGCCTTCCAGCATGACAATGACATTTACTTCACCACCTGCCAGGACATCCCCCCGGGAACTGAGCTGCGAGTGTGGTATGCAGCTTTTTACGCCAAAAAAATGGAAAAGCCAGTGCTGAAGCAGGTCACTAGTGTTGCCAATGGTATGTGTGGGGGCCTTTCTTCCTTCCTAAGGGCCCAGTGCTGGCAGAGACTGATAGTCCCTGCCTGTTGGAGTTGACAGTGCTGTTTATCCAGTAGGCTCTTATCCTGCAGAGTCAGGCCAGCCTGCACACGTGGGTGCCCTGCACGAGGAAAGTGTAGAATCTTCACCATGATACAGCCAGGTGTTTTTTAAAACAGGTGGCCTAGTTAATGGTTCAGCCTCTTCAGAGTGGACAAACTGGATAAATAGTCCTTAACTAAAGATTTGGTGGTTGTATCAAAAGCATTTCTGGGTAGAACAGCAAAGGAGCTCAATTTTCAGAGAAATCTGTATGCAGATTTGCTAAAGAAGTCATTCTTCAGATGCAGTGAAAACGGTTTGGTTTTGCACAGAACTGTTATACAGTTCTAAAAAACTAGATTTGTCTTCAGCAGCCTCACATGGGACCCACTAGAGTAAGATCCATGTGGCTGTGCATTGGAAAAGGCAGCAGATATTTTAGAATCTGAATTAGAATTGCCACAAGTTCCACTGTTCTCCCCTTTGTTTTCTCCTACTTTTCCATTTGTACAGCTGAAAGACAAGATTCATTGCAAGGGCGTTTTCTTCCTGCTCTTGGGCTGGGAATACTCCCTGGATGTTATTACTGCTCTGCTGGGTATAATTTGGGGTGACAAATTTGGGGAGAGGCCATTGCCACCACTGTCAGCTTTATGGCTGCCCTTGATCCTAAGCAGAGTCTCAAGTGCTACAACTGAATCCATGCAGTTGACACATTTCTGAACTCTGAGATGTTTCCAGTTGGTATTAACTGAGAGGTTTCATCTTTTCCCTCTTTAGTTTAACCTGTTCATGTATTTTGTGGGGTTATGGGTATTTAAAAATACTGTTGAAGTATGTCCTGCTCTCTCTGTTCAGCACTTCACTGTACACTCCCGAATGTTCAAGGCACAGTGGGTGAGAGTCAGGTATAAGAGGGCCCTGGTTAAAATTTTACATGAGAATGTTATTTGCAGACTTGTTACAGAATAAAACTTTCTGACTGTGGTTACTGCCCTCAGCACAGAGCAAGAGTCAAAGGGTCTGGATGAAAAGAAAATGAACTCTCTTTCCTCTTCACAGAGACGTCCTTGGTAGCGATGGAATCTGATAAAGAAGGGAATAATAAGGTCTCTTCAAAACCTTCATCTGCTGTCTTACCCCATAAAAAAACCAAGAAATCCAGCATTCTAGCAGCTGATCCAGCAGGTATGCAAAATTACAGTGCTCTTAAGGGAGACAGAGGACAGCTACAGGTCTGCAGAGCTGTTAGGTGTAACGCTCCTACACATGTATTACGGATATATAACTTCTGGCAGATACTAATTTAGAGAAGATATGAAAGCCTGAATTTTTCTTTTCATTTTTATGGGCACAGTGCTTAAAGTATATACACAGATTAAAAAGTGACAGAGGAGCCAATAAACTTTTAGGCAGATTATTTTCATGACAACCACGAGTGCTCCTGACTTTGGAGGTGATTAGTGGTGGGGTGGGGGCAATCCCCAAGAAAATCTTCATTCTGCCTGTGCAAAGTGTAGTAGTTCAGATGATCAGGCCAAGTTCTAGAAGAAAACATTTCAAATGTTTGGAAATTACAAGAACACTGACTATCCCCAAATTATCATAACACCACAGTATATGCCACTATTAGATTTCAGACTGTTCTAAATTACAGAAACTCAAATTTAAGTAAACTTACAAGCAATACATATCCTCTTGGCTGAGGAAATATCTGGTACTGTTACAGGAACTTTGTCCCAAGGATTTATCACAAAGCAATGCTCCCCCCACCCAGTCTCTGCTAAGTGGAGCAGTGAAATTAAGAACCCAATTTATACAAATTTCAAAAAGTACACTCAGAGTACACAAGATCAAAAGAAAACCATTCTAGATCTGTTCTTTGAGAGGTTATTTTCCTAAACTTCGCTTATTCATAGTAAAAGTAGCCAGGAGGAAAGGAGAGGAGTAATTGCAGACGTGTACAGAGCAATTGATCAGAGGATCCATTTGTCAGCTTGGATTCTGTAACAGCTAAACTATAAAGCTGACTGGGGAGTTGTCTTTCAGTTTGGCATTACTGATTTTTCCAGAGGTAAAATGAAGAATTGGAACAGTCCCTCCTACATCCTTCACCCTACTGCCTAAAAGTCCAACTTCAGTATGAACAAAATACTGCCTATTGTGTTTTGGGAACCCTGGGGTGTTCCCACAGATGTAGTGTTTTGGTGCTTCCAAACCAAAATTTACTTTTGATTCTGTTTGCCTTGAGTCATACCAAGCAGTTGCCAGCTGTCAGATCTATGGTTCCAAGTCAGCCAGGTTGCCCTGCAGCTGCCCTGGAAGCCTGAGGAAGTGGGAATTTAAAAAGGACCTGGCTCTTCCTGACAAACCAGTGCAAGGAGCCACTAAGGAGCAAGGGAAGTGCAGAGTCAGGCACAATTAACTTACACAGAATCTTGGTTTGCTGCTTTTGTCCTCCTGGACAGAGGCCTCAAGAAGTTCTTTATGTAGCCTGTGAAGAAGGAATTTTTGTTCCTGTATTGCCAAGTAATTTCTTATTAATTTATTTATTGCAGCATGGATGAGATCACACCTCTGTAGTGCAGAGTGTTGAGTGTATCTTGTAGCAGGGAACAGGCTCTGCCTCAGAGAATCCTTTATTTTGGTTTAAGAGCCAACACTGAAAAGAAGGAAGAACTTTACTGTCCTTTTACAGATGGGGGTCCTCAGGCAGAGAGAGACGAGCTGGCATGTAATGACCATCCAGGAAATCTGTGGCAAAAACTGAGGCACAAAACAAATTCCCTGTTCTGCCATTCACTTACCCTGACTTCAGTGTCTTCGTCCTCTGCAGGAGGAGTCTTGTAGAGACAAGACTCTACATGGGAGTCTTGTGGGATATTCAGCGTTTTGTGTGCCAAAAAAAAATGTCTGAATCAGTCCAGATTTATCAGATCTTCTTGACAAATTCAAATATATCATTTAAGGACTGAAATACAAAGGACTGTGAACAGAGTAACTCTTCCTATTTTATTTTTTTTATTCCAGTTTCATTTTTGCATTAATTTCTTCATTTTCTTTTCCTTTCTTGAGTTGATGTGTTAATTAAATTATTAATATGGTGATTTCATAGCACATCTAATTAATGAAACTGCTCAAACATGGCTTTTCATTGTCCTCATCCTTTCTTCTATTAATCCAAACGTTTTTACTCTGCAATGCCCTTCACAGAGAGCAAGGAGGTTTATCCTGCCTCTGTCCTTAGCTGACCTAGAAGAAGACTGGTAACTCTGGTTTTAAAGGTGCTAAAAATTGCTTTGTGTCATGCCTTTTATGAACACAGTTCTTTAGAAGGTCATAAAGGAGTCCTCAGGATTTTACAAGAGCACTGATACTCTCTCCTGGCATCATTTATATCTCATGGTAGTTCAGCTCTTCGTGTTTGGAGAATCCTGAAATTGTCCTCCAGGGCCTTCTTGCTGCTTAAATTGTACTTTGTGATACTCAGGGAGTTACTGCAAGATAAACAAAGCTACAGGGGTTTACCACCTTCCCATTTTCAAAGCTTTTCAGTATTTCTTGTTGTGATTTAGTGAACACTCCAGAAGGCAGTGGAACAGCAGAAGCAAAGCCCAACCAGTGGACGTGTAAAGTGTGTTCATCTGCTTTCCAAGAGCCCCAGCTGCTGACAGGTAGGAAGTGCTAGAAATTCATGGGAGAGCACTGAGAATCATCAGCAGAATTCTGCTCTTCCACGGCTTTAAAGCCATGCACCATCCATGGTGCAGTGAGATAAAAGTTTTAAATTCTGTGCTCCTTTAAGGAAATGAGCAGTAGGGAAAGTAGAACAGGGATATTTTGGATGTTTTGACCATGGCAGTGTTCAGTCTCTGGGCAAACAACTGTAATGTTGAATCTAGAAGAAATAAAACTGTGATCTAGAAGATGATGTGACTGTCAGGAGAATCAAGGATAAGGAGCTGCATGAGCAGTGTCAAGGTCAGTGATGCCAGGTTATAGTTTGTAATATTGTCCGTCTGGTATTTATGGCAGATTTAGTAAGGGTAGTGAAGTACATTTTTTTTTTCTGCATTTCATTTGCAGCTATTTTATGCAGTTTTCGGAAGAACTTAAAATTATTTAGAAGCTTTGGCCATTTGATGAATCATTTTTGAAAGGGGCACTTAGGTCAGTAAATAAGTTGGGCATTTGGAAAAATGTACCCATTATTAGAAACACAAACTTTTTACTGTGATATCAGCAAATCTCCTTAAAAATTCAGTTCTTGTGACTGTTTAATAAACTGTAGGCTTTGATTTATGAAGGTATTGTGACTGCTTTTGAAATAATTAGAAGTAAGTCTCTGCCAAGTGAAATGTACCTGATAGATGGGCTTTCAACTAGTTCCATTTGAGTATTTTAAGGATAATTTCATCCTTACTCTCCTCTTCCTCCCTATCCACCCAGAGCACTTGCTGAGTCACCTGGAACAAGCCAAAGGTGCCCCCCCAAGCAGCCAAAATGATGCTGAGAAAGCAGAGGCTGTGCCAGCAGATCAACCAGTGGCAAGTGATGCAGCCAATGCCAGCACAGACTCGAGGAGAAAGGCCAGGAGGGGAAGAAAAGCCAAAACAGCAAAAGTAGAAACACCTCTTGTCGTTGATGAGGAGAAAGATTCTGCAGGTAAAACAGAAATCTAGAAACTGCTAAGGAATGTATCTGCTCATACATCTGTGATGATGCCTTTGCAGAAAGGCCTAAAAAGCAGCAGAGACAAGATGGAGGTTTTCAGTTAGATCACTAAAGCTGCCAATTTACCAGTTTTGTTCGTTATTTCTGAGGGCCTTACAGGCAGCACTGACACTGAGTCACCTGCATTTTTCTGTGATGATTTGTAGAGAGCCCCAGAGAAACACAGGGCAGTGCTTATGAGAAGTGCAAGAAGGAACAGGAGAGGAAGCATCCTTCCTCTCAAGAGGACGAATCTTTCTCTGCCTCAAGTTTAGTTTAGAAAGGGCTTTACCTTCCTTGAAGGGATGTTCTAATAAGAAATTTCATGATGCTAGGTCAACTGACCCTTCAGTAATAGCTTGGGAAGGTAAGAAGTTAGAGGAAGCTGAGACGTCCCTGCCTGTGGCAGGGGGTTGAATCAGATTTCTAAGAGGCTCTTCCAACCCACACTGTTCTATGATTCTTTGAATGTGTTTGTGGACAGTTGATTTGTCCAGTGCCACATCTTACTACAAATTCTGCATTTGAGGTTTTACTTCCAGCTGTCCACATTACTGCTGTATTTATTTCTTTGTATTTATTTTGGTGTGTGTGCAGTGGAGCGTGTGGCTGACGCTGTCCCCGAGGTCCCTCCAGGGGAGGTGGCCCTGCCTCCAGCTCCAGAAGAGAGGATTATGGATCTGGTTTTAGGAAAGATGCCCAGCACCACAAACAGCATCAGCTCAGTGACAAAGTAAGTGTTCTGGGATGCAGAATTTCCTCTTAGTTGTAGCTAAGATGATGTAGCATGCAACAGTTCTGCTCAGCTTCTGGCCCCACAGATGCTCATTTTTATCAGCATAAAATTGTGTGATGCTGCTGCTGCTTCAGGAGCTGATTTTGAGTGCCACTTGTACACTGGTAGGGTTTTTGGATATAACATAACATAAATGAAATTTTCTTTTTTCATTGTGTTACTGCTTTTATTCAGTGTGTTGCCAAAAGCCTCCTGCAGCTGCAAGGTAAATTTACTCCCATTGAATGTCAGTGACAAGACAGGCAAAGAGATTTTTTTTCTTTCAGAATACGTTAATCATTATTATTCAGTCTTGCTTGTCATCTTAGCTCATGAATGACTTCATGTTGATTTTGCATGTGATACTCTAGATTTGGAGCAGTAGGAGGGTAAAACTTCAATATAACAGAGCTCAGGGAGACTCTTAAGTATCACATGATTAATTCAGATTCTTTTATGTCTTTTTGTCTCGGTAAAATTTGCCTTATGAATTTTTTTTTGTATAATAGAGCACTCAATTTTTATGAATTAGCTAGTAGTGGTTTATATTGAAGTCCTAAGCAGACACAGAGCCATCAAAAAGGCATTTCAGCAGGTGGTTGTGCTGGGAAATGGCACAGTGCTGCTTGGCACCCTGCTGCCCTCTGCCCAAATACACTTTTTACGTGGGGGTTGCCAACCTTCCTAAGCTGAGATAGTGCTGATGTTTTCAGAGCAGAACAGATCCTTTATGTTCCTCTGAGGGGCCTGCAAAGAGAATTTCTACTGCTGCTTTTTGCCTCATTGGTTCTGGGTAAGGAAAATTTGGAGTGAGTGACATCTGCAGCTTCCAGGGGGTGGCCAGGGGGGCACCTTGGAGCTAGGGAAGCTCCATCCAGGCCCCCTCCCTCCTGCCAGGAGCTGAGTTTAACCCTCCTCCAGCTTTTGCCAGCTGGTGGAACTCTGCTGTGACCTGTGGGATAGCTTTCAGTCCCTGCCTTTCTCTCTAATCCAGTAGGTTTGCTCATCACCAAAACACCATGTCCCTCAAAAGAAGTTTAATTCTCTCCAGTAGACACGGGATTCGGCGGAAGCTGATAAAGCAGCTGGGGGAGCACAAGAGGGTCTATCAGTGCAGCATCTGCAGTAAGATCTTCCAGAACAGCAGCAACCTCAGCAGGCACATCCGTTCTCACGGTGGGTTAGCTTTTCCCTTGCCTGGGCATTGATTTTTGTGTCTTGCTTCCACCTTTGAGTTAAACAGCAGGGCTCGTTTTAGGTATTGGGATACATATTATAAGAGAGCTGGTTTTGCTTTTTTCTTTCTTTTAACTCTCTCTAGGAAACTATTTTAAATTTTCAGACCAAAGCATGAGAAGATAGTAGTGCAAAATTGAAGCTGAAAGTATTTAAAATTTGAATTAGGTACATCTTTTAAATGAGGGCAAGGATGTGGTGTTTTTTTCAAAGCTCTTATTGCCTTTAAATATATACATAAATATCACCCCACCTTCACAGGCACATGGGTAATCTGGCTGTGTAAATGTCAGGTGAGTGTTTTTCCACCTGTGATCTGCAGTTCCAGGGGCCTGTGTCCTATTCTAAGGGTTCCATGAAAAAATCATCACTGAAAAAGGGTGAGGGAACTAAACCAAAATTGTTGGAAATGGTTAAAATCTACTGGTTAGATCTTCTCAATTACTAAATTTTTCATCACTAGCCTGTTTGTTTGCAGTTGCATGTGCTTTGGTTTCCCCTGCCTTGCCTGGAGTTGGTTATTGCCAATCACTGACTACTTCCCTTTCATCTTGATTGATCCCCTCAGGTGACAAACTGTTTAAATGTGAGGAATGTGCAAAGCTGTTCAGCAGGAAGGAGAGCTTGAAGCAGCACGTTTCATACAAGCACAGCAGGAATGAAGTGAGTGGAAGGGGCTCTCAGGCTCTTGCAGGGTTTATGTGGAAAGGCACAGTGAGATTCCAGGTGTGAGCTGGGCAGCTCCACGTGAGCAGGTATCCCACCTGAGTGAGAAAGGACAGAGAGGGGGTGCTAACATCTTATCTTAGAATAAATGGTGAATTTGAAAAGTGCTTTTGAGCATGTGCAAGCCCTTTTCCTATAGAAAATTGCTTTCAGGCATCACTCCCAGCAAGACAAGCTGGAATTAGCTGGACCTGCATGATACAGAGGTTAGGTCTGACTTGAGTGATGCTGCTAAATAGGGTTGTTCCATTCTTGTTTGCTTGTCCTGTTTCATTTCTCCCCACTTATCATTCCTTTAACGTGTGAACTCTGCCGTTGAATGCTGCTTCCATAGAAATGTTAAACACACCTGTAGTGGCACCTTATTTGTGAAAATTCCCATTGTTGCTTGGCACCAGGGTCCTTAACTCTCAGATTGCTGCCACCTCTTCTGGAAGATGAGTCAGGTCACATCTTGCTTCTCAAACATTCTGTGTCTGTGTTGGACCAGGGGAATATCAGGGAGACTGCTGCATCCACACAGGAGCATAGTCTTTGGGGTTTTTAATAGCTCAGGTGTAGGAACGTGGCAGGATGATACAGCATCAGAATTTTGCACCACTGTGTAGTTAAATGTCCTCTTGAAGGAATAAAAATTGGAGAGGACAGAAAACAGAAGAGGTATTTGAGGTTTAGAATTTCTCTGTCAGATGTGACTTGGCTTTTCCTGTTTATGATCCTCAGGTGGACAGTGAGTACAGATACAAGTGCACCACGTGTGACAAGGCCTTTCGGATAGAGAGTGCATTGGAATTCCACAACTGCAGGACAGGTGAGAATGGATAACTGTTCCTCTGGCATCTCTGCTCCATTCTGGGAGGATGTCCCCAATCCATCTCAGCAGAGAAACCACAAAAGGGGAGTAGGGATTTAGGTTTTTGTCATCATCACAAGAAGCAACCTGTTTTTTTTGATAAGAAAAGTGTAACCAATAATCTGTAGAGCAACACATCCACTTAGGAATTCAGTTTTTTTAGTATCTTCTGCTCATCTGTGTAATATCCTCACTGGTTCTTCCTCTTCCTCTTCCTCTT
>VYZR01072900.1:657-20274 GCA_013400675.1 Oxylabes madagascariensis | reverse complement strand
AAAAAAAAAAAAAGGAACCAAATTGAGATTAAGTTTCTTGATAAAAATTCTTCACACAGCATTCATGTTGTGATTTTTTATTTTATTTTGAAATGAAACCATTGTACATTGTACAAACCATAACTACCGATGGAATAAATAAGTGAAAAATTATACTGCTGTACAACACACACACACAAAAATCATAAGATGGAAAACGATTAGGTATTGAAGAAAACAAAATTCTTTACACCTTCTAACAGGCCCTTAGATATAAAGAACATTCCAAAACATGACAATGTTTATGTATGAAGATAGCCACCCAAAACCGCTATTTTATACTGCCTTGTTGATTTTTTTTGTTGTTGTTGTTTTGTAAGTGCCAGCACTTTTTGGAATGTTTAACAACTACTTTCCCAAGCATAAAAATTCCAAGGAATAGTTCTGCTATAAAATGTTTGGCTGAGTAAATCGATTATCCGGAAGGCCTTCCCACGTGTTCCACAAACTCAGCTAAATTACTTGCTTGCTTCTAGTTTATTTTTTTAAAATTTTTTTTCATATTTTTTGTTAATTTTTAAAATTCATTTATTTGTAACTGAAGCTCCAACATTCAGCATTGTAGCAAGGAAGCACTTCTTGATATTTGCACTATTTCTAAAACATCAGCTGCATGAGAACTTTCAGTCATCTTGAAAAAAATTACATCTCTCCTCCTGCTCCACCTCTCAATGCTTTCAATAAACCCTTTTACAGTGAGTTCATAAAACAAGTTTTGGGTAGAGATAGGTCCAAGCCAAAAAAAGCTGGATTTAGATCTGGTTTCCAACCTCAGGTGGATTTGAATTCCATGTTCTGGTTTGGTCCCATCTGTACTTTCTGGCATTAAAATGTGTTCAATCACATCCGTTGGCCCATAAATGTTATCAGGCACTTCAAAAAAAGACTAATAACAGTCTTATACACTATTTTGGATTTCTTCATACCAGATAATGTCAAAGTCTCTTCCCTCAGAGACTGACAGTAACAGGTCTAAGGAACCCAAATCTATCTGCTTGTTCAGTTGTCTGTTGTCACTAGAATCTCTGGTTAAAATAAAAGATCTGAATGCATTCTGTAGAAGCTGTAAATAAAGGATTTCTACCTCAGAAATAAAGCCTCTAGGAAGATGGTTATGATGCCTTGTCTCGTTAGCCACAGAACAATGAACAGTTCTGAGCAGAAGCCACAGGAGAGAAAAGGAAGTTTATAATTAAATCTGTTGATGTCAATAATGCCAATAAATGCTTCTATCTAATGAAAAATTTGAGGTATTTTTAGTGCTATTTATATATTTTATTTCTTCCTAAAGTACAGGAATTAGTTCCTAAATGAAAAGTCTATTTACTCCCTTGGAAATGTCTACAAAATGAAAATTAAAAACTTGCTGCGATGCACCTGAAGAGAGGGATTAGTAAACACGACTACTTGTCAAAGGTGGCATCAATTTGTTTCGTTTTAGCATCAACGAAAAGTTAGTAAATCAAAAATATTTAGAAGTTTGAATCTTTCTAGATCTGCCCATTTAATATATCAATAGAACTTCTCACAAAATATCACTTAAATCTGAATGTAATATACATACAAATCAATTGTCATGGACCAGTTATCCACATTTTAGGCATACACACAATTCAAGAGAATTCTACCGTTTCATTGCATATATTGTGCAAATTCAGGTTTTGGCTCCTCATTTCCGTATTTTCAGAATGTTAATGGACTTCATGATCAGACCAGAAATCCCAAAATCTCATTAGGGAGCACGCTGTTTTCATGAATGATTTGCAATCAAATTTTATTCAGTTAAAATCCAAAATGTTTTATTTCAACATAAAGGAAAAGTTGAGTGTCATAGGTTATTTGGGGTTCAATCCTACAAACATCTTACGGAAGGTCAGTATTGGCTCCCCACTCCTCCCTCCCCTTTTCCCTCCCCCCAGTTCCTTATTATTTTTCCTAATAAAGTGGTAATTGCAAACTTAATGCAGTAGTCTAAGTGCAAGCCATTTTCACTGTTGGAGAATTCAGACCTAAATAAGCTTCACGAAGACCTAATTTATGAAAAAACATCGTCAACTGGAAGCAACTCTTTTTTTTTCGTCTAAAAAAGTATTTACAGTTTTTCAGCTTACAAACTACACGCAGCCATTTCCAGAGCTGTGAGATCGTTATTTTAAATTGCAAGTTCCATCTCCCACGCCAGGAGAAGACAGAGCAAGGGCCCGATCCAGCAGCACGGATGGACACAGGGATGGATGTGTGTGCATGGAAGTGGGAGATCAGCGGTTCCACCGACACCGGGCGCTTATTCCCTGGAAGTACAAAGCCCACTGGAAGACCAGACCCTCGTGACCTGATGCAGATGGTTCCACGCTTCTGCTTGCCAGGAATTTGAGGGGAGCTGCACCTACCTTGTGCCTTTCCGTTAGTTTAATTAGCATAAGCACACTTCAACGTTAATTGGAAGAGAAGGAACGTTCCTAACTGGAGTTAGGAACTGGACTATGGAAACAACAAGGCTTATTTACAAGACTTGCTGAAAGAGAATAAGGAACCCCCCACCCCCTCCCAAAACAGTATTTTCCTGGAACATAGAAGTAAACATCTCATAATGAAACAGTACAGTGAAATCCAGTTCAGTGAAAACATGATATCAAAAAAGACCAATTGAAAATAAACTCACTGTGCATCAATCCCTTTGATCCTATTTATGTACATAGTGGAACTTTCCTGTAAAGCAAGTTGTACCCAGTACAGAGATCTGGACCTAATACGTAAGTATTTTAAGTGCCTGTTGTATAATATCTATTCAGATCTGGACTATAAATGGTAAACAGATCATGTTAACTTCTGATGAAGTTAAGTATTTAGAAGACCAAATTTACAGTTGCGAATGCCATGCATTCAATAAAAGATCTCCACTATAGCTGCTAAAATAAAATATCAAGCTCCTTTTTCTCCTTGGACTCCAAGAGTGAAAATGGCTTCCTGATTTGTAGTTGTTTAAAAATTTAAGCACCAGGGATTTAAAACTCAAAAACGAAACAAAAACCCCAAACAAAAAAAAAAAAAAAAAAAGCCCTACTACATGGCATTATGCAAACATAGGCCACTTTGCAAAGGAGACAGTTGCAAAACAACTTTTAAAAGTTAGCACTGTTTTCAGAACACAAGGCACAAAACAAAAGCAGACATCACGCCAGAACAATGAACTTCACATGAAAGCTAATACCTGACCTGTACCATCCTTAAATATCTTACAATGTTAAATAGAGAAATGAAAAAAAAATACAGCAGCAACATAATTGTAATTTTGACTTTAGAAACAGTGCGTAGACCCCTCCTGAGTTGTTTACTCCAACCATTTCAGAGACAGTAACTTAAAAGTTCTCAATGTTTGTTTCACAGGAAAAAGTTTTCAGTGTCTGAGAAGTTAAACCTTTGTTAGGCTTTCTTGGATTTTTGCTTGGTAACTTGAAAAGTTAGGAGTTCTGTCCTCATCCAAGAGAAGATGCTTAAGTAAGGTTGTTCTATAATTAAGCCCACTGATGTACCTTACATAAAAACTGACCAGAAAAATCTATAGTCTAAATCTCTTCAACGTTTTGTTGGGAAGCCTCTACTTTCATCTTTTTAGAAGGTGGCACTCCTTCAGAGTCCTTAATGAGGGAGAAAAGAAAAAACAGCCACGTTATCATTGCACTGAAGTTCAGGCACCATAAACATCAAACAAACAGCACCAACAAATTCCCCGGCGTGTGACGTGTCCCAGACAAAGCATCCCTGGATGCCAGACCATGTCCCAGTGCTGCCTTAAATCACTCCTCTACTTACATCTTACCTCAGCATCTTTGCACTTCTTGTCATCTACAAAGGGCAAAACTCTAGTTCCAGGCTAAAACGCACAGTGAATTTTCCAAGAACAGCCTCGATGGAGGGTGCACTGAAACTGAGGACCCACAGGAAAACCAGGAGGAGCAGGGCTCTGCCTGAGGATCTGGACTTGTCCTGCCCTGAGACGGGCACAACTTCAAGGATAATTTCTTCCTCCCACCCACCCAGAATTTTTCAGTGTTTCAGTCAGTAAACTCCCAAGCATCCACAAATTAACTCTCCTAACGGCCAAAAGCATTTACCTTTATACAAGGTAGTTTACTTCTGAATGGTCCTCAAAAGGGTCCAGTAGGTTTGTTCCAAGCAATTTATTAATGTAAAATGTTAATGTTCACTTAAAAACATGGTCTGGTTTAAGAAACCAAGAAATCCATCAGACCAATCTGGTTTTACCGTTCCAGTTCTGTGAGATTCAAGCAGCCAGTCATCTGGACCACAAAACCAGGTCCAGGCACATTTAATACTCTACGGCTGCTTTACTATCCTCACTTTGGAAATTAACAGAAATACACAACTGTCCTCCTTATATCTGCTTTTAAGTAGAAACAAACTTTTCCAAGATCCATGCAATCAGACTATTGCACTTAAAGTTACCTGAGAGTTTTTAGATGCCTCTGTAATTAAATCATTTTCTCCAGAGGACTGAATTTCTGCTTTCTCTGAACTATTCATGGAATTTTCCATTGAAGACTGTGAATTCTGTTCATCAGAGGTATCTGAAATGGCAAGAAATAATTTTAAACAAACAAATGAAAGCTTTCAGCAGGAGCTCTCCAGGATGTCTTCCCATCAGCAACATCCCCAGAACATCCATTTCACCCACATCGTAACCATTAATGATAACACACATAACAAGTACAAATATGATGAATTAAACTCAGGATCACGACCTAGCTGCTGCCTGAGCTTCCTGCTGCTGGAGCACAGCCCTGGGATCAGACCCTAGAGGGAGCCAAGCTCCTGCACAGCCTCAAACAGGATGTCCAAGCCCTCAGCAAATGAGTCTGCACTGCAAGGGAATGCCTTCAAACCTGAAGCAAAAGACTGAATTTTTACAACTAATGGATCTAAAAACCTGTGGCTAAGCAGAGAGAATAAAGTTACCTGAATCAAAATTCAGCCATATATTTAAAATCCTTTGTTTCTGCTTGATGCTACACTTGAGATAGAATTTAGGAATTCGGCTAACTAGCTTAACCAGTACATTTTTAATTCTGGTGAACAGGTGTGAAAAAGTCCTCCAGCCTGTTATAGCTGTTACTTGCTTCCAGCTTTCACTGGGTTTTGGTTTGTTTTTTGTGGGTTTTTGGGTGGTTTGTTTTGTTTGTTTTGTTTGTTGGGTTTTTTTTAAACCCTTCTCTCTCTCAAAACAAGACTTACAGAAGACTCAAGGTTAAAGCACCCATTTACCTAAGCAGGGAAGAGGGGCATGTAAAATATATTCCTAGATCCCTGACCCGAAGATTGTATTAATTTATTCCATATGAAGATAAATGCAAGATTGAACAAAGTTGTTGGACAGTTTGGTTAATGAAGATGCCATAACCAGTGAGTAATTGCTATTTTTGTGGTGTACTGCATAAAAAGCATCACAAGCATTTCTGAATTCAAGACAAAGTGCCGCCCATCACGAGCATCTCAAAGATCACATGCAGTGAACTCGGGCAAAATCCTCTTCCTGTCCATGTCTCACCAGAAAAGCATCTTCATGCTGATAAAGAAACAAGTCCCAAGGGTCCAAAGGAATCTGAGTTTTGATTTTTGCTGGGTGTCTCTCAGCCCCCACTGAGCTGAGGAGCACTCAGCCATGTGCCCATCTCCCTGTGACAAAGCCAGCCCCAGCTCATCACCGCTCTTCTCTTCCAGCAGCTCCTGATGAAACACTCAGCCTGCTGCTGACCTCTGGGCAAGGGGATCCATACCTTAAACCACCAAGCCTCAAGCTATTCCAATGCCTGCACGACTTGTTCACACAGCAGAATGCTTTGAATCCACCTGTTTTATTTAAGAATTCCTCATTAAGCATTTCTGACCACACAAAGTGGCTCACAGGATTTCAGAGGAGTAACATGAGATAGACACGCAAGGTCATTAACCCTGTCCAGCTGAGTAATGTCCCAATTGCAGGGCTCTGACTGATCACAACAAGGTAGATAAATGTTTAATAAATTGTTTAACACAGCATTTAACCAGCTGAAAAACCCCTGCATTAATAACAGGTATTTTTTGCCATGATGTCTCCCTTTCATTTTACAATAACTGGCTCTGGAACTAATCCAGAGGACTTGGTATGATTTTCCCTGAACCTAAATTTAACCAGGGGAACATGCATGCTATGTAACAGCTTCACGTATGCAGGTTCAGACAATATTAGACTGAAGAGTAAATCCTTACTGTTTACTGTGGCCAACTATGCAAGTGAAGATATTCTCTAAAGGAAATGGTGCTCTGATTTATTCCAATTTGGTGATAGTTCTGTTGTCAAATTTTAACCCCAGTTAACAACGACAACACTCAACATATTTAACTACTCCGGCATTACCAAGATAAAAGTTCTAAATTTAAAGTGGGCAGTGAATCTACTGAGTGAAGAACTAAATCAGGAGGGCGTAATTTAATTGCTTTGGTATGGGAAGAATTCTGCAATCAAATCATTAGAATGGTGTTAAGGACATCTTTTATCTATCATAACAGGACAAAGAAAGTTATCTTTCCAAGAATATAAATACAGAGCATGTTTCAATTACCCAAAATACCATTTAAAGAGGTTCAGAACAATGCCTTAACCCACATGTATTTTTAATCTGTCCACAACTGCAATAGAATCTTGTAATGCTTTTAGAAAATTAGGACAGAATTCAGAGCTAACTTTTGAATAAGGAGCTAGCAGGGTTAAGAGAAAGCTTGCATTATAATTTACACAATTAAAAAAGTACTTTTAAAGCAACTCACCTCTCTTTTACTGTCACACTAGGGCATAAACTTCCAGAGACCTACACAAACTAATATCTTCCAGGATTTGTGTGATTACATGGTAGCAGCCATTTCTAAGATGATTTTAAATTATTTCTTCTTTCAAGGCTGAGATTTGAGAACAATAAACCAGTATTTTGTTCGTTTCTCTCTGAAAAGACCTCTGAATGTCAGTGTGACCTTTCCAGTTGTATGAAAGATCACCAGTAGGTCAGAGAAATTGTGGTCCATTTTCACATAAATGCCAAGAATTCGGAAAGCATCTCTTTCAAATTGTTCTTCTCCAGTTCTTAAAGTGGATAAGCAAAAAAATAACACACTAAAGGATAACTTTTTTTGTTTGGCTTTCAAATGGTCCTCCCAGCTCACCTTCTGAACCAGGCTGCTCCTTTGCCTCTGCCTGAGTTTCGTCAGACTTGACTTCAGTGCCGTCTGCTTGTGTTGCCAAGTTCTGCTCTGGTGCTGGACTGGAATTACTGCTGTTTTCCTGTTTTATTGGGGAAGCATCAGCTATTGAACTCTGGTTGCTGTTGTCATCTGTGAGCAGAAGAATGAAAACCAATAAAGTTTGATTTGACAAGATACAAAGCACACCTTAATTCTTCCTTATTATTACCTGATAACGTATGATATAATTTAGCTCATTAGGGATTGAATCCAATCATTGAGACTCACACTACACCTCCAACTTTTTTCCACACCAGCCTAAGGAGTTTTCAAGCAGTTACTAAAAATCTAATTCTAACTGATTTTATACATTAAAACAAAGAGTGTTTTACTCAGATCTGATCCAAAAGAACCCAGAATTTTGTAATATTAGTAAACCAGATCAACCGAAGTGGCAGTCTCATATAACACAAGACTAAGTAAGTTCATGCTGCAGATTTACAAATACCCATCACTCAAAAGAACAAAAACAAACAAAAACAAAAACAAAACAAACAAAACAAAACAAACAAACAAACAAAAACCAAAACCACCCAAAATCTCTTCAAGGCGAAATGTAACATCCAGTTCCAATATCAACAGTTTCTAAGCGATAATTGCCCAGAATATTCTCTAGACCTCAAAGACTTGGATCACAGTCATCTTCTGCAGCACAAATCTGTAGTTAACAGGAAATATTCTGCCTGTGCCCTCTCCCTGTGACAGTGGTTTGAGTAGCTCAGCTGTTATTTTACAGATAGAACTGTGCTGCAACTTCCTCAGCCAGACTAACATCCAGGGATAACCAAGAGGGAAGTTCCTGCTCCCTAAAGAAAACCAACCCTGTAAAATATTATGAATTAAATTACTAGAACACAAGTAAAGCCACCTCTCTCTGCATCTGTACAATCATTACATCCAAAGGACTTCAGGAACACAGAGCTGCTGGTGGGACCACCTCTCTCCAGAGCAGCCTGAAGTCAATTCAGATTAAATTTATCACAAAATTGTACAGTGTGAAATTGTACAGTTAAAAACACAGGTGATAAGTGATAAAAAAGCAGGTAGTACTTTCACCTCATGGATGGGAGAATCAAGACTCAAAAAAATTAAATGATCTGACCAAGGCAAAATTTAAAAGGTTTGAAACAGATGAAAAGCTAATCCAGATCTGCAAAACCCCTGCTCATTCCTTTAACTGCAAGACCACACTTGCTGTCAGCACTGCAAAAAGCAACCATGAGGCAACACAAATGCGAATAAAACTGAAATTAAAAATTTACAACCCACTAAAAAGTGATCCTCTCTTATCAGTTTGAACAGTGCTGCGTTCTCAGCCGTAATTGTTATCCAAACACCCAGAAGGTAAAAACCTGAAGCAGAGCTGAGCTGTGCAAACTGCTCAGTAATAAACATCGGGCTAACACTCAAAGTCACATTTCAAAAAAAAACTAAAGTGAAATAAAATTGACCTCATAGTGCCTCACTGGCAAACAAAAAATGTTTTCTTGAGCAGTTAATTTCATCAAGCTGCAGCACAGAACCAGAGCTCACGTTCTTGGCTCTTGCAGAATTCTCTTGACCTTAATCAGTAAGAGAGTTAATAAGTACAAAACCTGCCTAAATTACAGTAGGTCCCACCAAGGCTTTGGGGGATTTTTGGTTCTTCAAGCAGCAAACTCTGTTGAGGTATTACTCCACCTGAGTGCAGCGCATTTCTAATTTTATTTTCATATTTAGCTCCATTAACAATTTTTTCCCTTACACTCATAGCCCAAATATAAATGGCATTTAAACAACTGTTAGTACATCCACAGAAGAGAAGTCCAAGGTACCAACTGAGTATCTGATGGTGTTTTTCATTTTGATTCAAGTCCACACATCGGAGCAGTGGAGAATCTGAGGTTGCTGGTTTACACTTTCACAGCAGTGTAAGAGGGGAATTGGGTCTGACCTTCTCCCACTCACCATGCATGTCCATCATCCCTGGGGAGGAGCTGTTCTCTGGAGTGGTCACTTCAGAGCCACATTTTTCATCTTTACCCTTTTTCTTATTCTTATTTTTCTGAAAAACAAAAGGCACCACACACAATTGAGACTACGGCCGTGCAGAGAAATCCACGTGGCTGCGTAAAACCCTCCCCACTCAGCACTTCTGTAAGGATAGCTCACAATCTCAAGTGAAACATCCTCCTTCTCTACAACTAATGCTTTTTCTTCACTAAAACTGAAAGATGGATTAAGAAAAATCAGATTGACCTAAACCAAAGAGCACAAACATGACAGCCCTGCTGTAGGTCCCAACCTGCTCCCAGCCCACAAGGATGAAAACAAAGGAAGGGACCATGGCATCCATCACGTGGGGAATCTGTGCCTGCTAAGGGATGCAGCATTTGCAATTAGGAGGTGACGTAATCAGTCTCGCAGGAAAAAAGAGCCAGCTGCACTGCTTTTGGAGATCCTGCCTGCTGAGGAGACAATTAAAAGCCTGACTCCAGGAAGAACGCTCTCAGCCCACCCTTTCGGACAGAGACCGTCCTCCAGCCAGGGAAGGAACGGAACCACAATCAAATACTGTCCAAGATTGCAGAAGAAATTCAACAAGTGATATCTGGAGGGACTTTTCTCGATTTTAAACAGATTATTAAGCTTATTTCTAAACTGTATTTTTACTTAGAGAAGCCAGATTTTACTCGTTGATGCATGAAACTGAGGTGAGAGCACAAGGACTTCTTTGCCTTTGAAAAATGAAAAAGTCAGAGGGGTCATGATCTTTCTCAGGTTTGGTTTTGTTGTTTTTTAAAGATAAAAAGGACACTTTTGCCACAAAAGAAATACTGAAAGTGACTGTGAGCAATTTAAGCTGACAGGTGTTTTTTAAAGAGGTTTTTAAACCACCTCATCAAAGTGGTGAGGTTCCAGAACAGCCTTCCACAACCAGGAGGTGGAAGAGCCAAGCTAATTGTAGTGCAGAGAAATGTCAAAATGTCTAAGGAGCAATACGTGAGGGGGGAAGTAATTTAATTTCTGTTCACCAAAATCAAAGACAACTTCCATTTGAAATAGGGAAGGTACCATTCTCCTATTTTAGTGAAAAGCAAATATACTGTCTGGTCCTTCAGAGTGGATGAGATCGCATATAAAAGCATGTCCACAACAAAATTTATTAGACAAAATTATCCCTACCTGGTGTTTATTGCTAAAATATATGTGCTTGTGTTATTTGTGAGAACTTCCAGGGCAACAGGACAGAAACCTTGCCAATATTGTGCAGCTGCACAACAGCCTCTACTTGAAATAAAAAGAACAGGACTGTAGGACACAGCGTAACTGGTCTTAAACAAGTGTCCCAGTTTCAGCAAATGTGAAGCCTCAACCTAGAGATGATGGCTTAGAAAACACAATTAAACTCTGCTCATAGAAGCCATTACATAAACCCATTCTTCATAATAGAGAACTTGACTTTGGGTAGCAGTGACCTTGAAAATTCCTCCAGAAGCTTACTCAGAAATTCTGTTTCTGAGTCCCACAGCACCCATCCTGCAAGCACAGCTGAACAGCAGGAAAACAACTGCCAGAAGCCCTGAGCCTAAATATCTTAAACCCTGCACTCCCTCTCACATGAATAGCACAATTTTCCCCCCACTATGTAAAATAAATAGTAAAATCAAGACTAAACATTTGACAACTAGAAATAATGGACAGGTTTCCCAATTCCCAAGGGGTAACTTCAGAGAGATGCTGCCCAAGCACTGGAAGAACCCCTGAGGTTTACCACAACCCTGACAGTCCCTGAAATCTGTGGGGCAACCAAAGCACAGAAAGAAACAAACTCAGTTAAACCAATCCTAATAAAAAAAATAGGTCTTAAATTTGGAGTCTGAGCAAGACAAGGTCATGACACTGTCTTGTCTGAAAAAACACCATTTTACACGTCTATTAATATAGAAGTTTTCTTCCAAATAGGCCTTCACTCATATTTCAGGTAAAGTGAAAGCACATGACAGCTCAAGGAAAGAGTACCAAACTCAGGATACATTTTCTATTGTGTCATTAATTTACTGTGGTATCATGGGTTAATTTGTCTCTATCACAATATTACAATTTATAAGATGAGAGCAACAATCATTTTAAAAACCAATTTGTAAGTCCTATCAACTTTAAATTTTACACTTATTTTTATGCCACACAAATACGCACACAACATGAACAGGATCCACAGACAGAACATTTATTAAGAAAAAACACACATGACAACAGAAGTGTGTGCTGCTGTATTATTAGGCTGGACATCTTAATACAAATGATGCCAGCTCCACAGGATATTCCTATACTCATGTCAGTGCTTATTTTTGAGCAAAACAGCAGTGATGCACACACAGAATATGCTCTCTGCCCTGCTCCAAACCAGCTAATTTCTTTAGATCACCAGGCAGAAGGAGGGGAAAAATAATCCATGTCATAACTTTCCCTCCCTGCCTCCCAGTTAGTTAGAGAAAGGTTTCAAACTCAGTTTCAGCTGCATGTTTAGCAGTTATCTGAGAACTGATCCCAGCTGACTCCAGGGAGACTGTCACACATTCACCCATCAACATCACTTGCTGTAGAGATCAACATCTCCCTGGAGCTTGCAAGACACACACCAGTCTTAGCTTAAAGGCTCGATGAAAATCAAAGAATATTTCTTTCAGCTTTGCCTAAACAGGAGCATCTACATCTGGAAAAAGCAAGATACTGCAGGATACTTACATCATCCACTTTAGGCTCTGTTACTGGTACCCATTTGTAAATCCTTAGGGATGTGTCGCCAACTGTCACCCACTTCTTCTCCCTACAAAATTACAATGCAGGAGAAGTTAAACTTCAGATTCAGAAGAGAGTAATCTACTATTGTAAGTTGTCAAGGATTTAAACAGGCTATTAAGTAGGATGATCTCTATTACATCGTCTTTAGCACTGCATTGTGCAAATTGTTCTTTGCATTTCACAACTTGCTACAGCACTGCTAACCTCCAGATTTCTCAGGGCTGTTACTTGACTGGGTGAGTAACTGCAGTAGCAGTAATAAGATCTGGATTAAAGATAAAGTTAAGAAGAACAGCAATTGAAAATGCAGATTTAATGCCTACAATTTTCACTTAAGCTTCTAGACAGCAGAAGAGGGTTTAGACAGACCAGCGTGTTTTGATTGTCATGAAGCCGTTTAATGGGATTAGAAATCTAGATGCATTTTGACCATCTGAGGTTTATTTGGGGGGCAGAAATTTGCTGCTGGCAATTTTAACGCTCACTCCACACCCCTGCCAGACAGCTCTGCAATTCCAGCCGTAGGACCAGCAGCCTCACGGGGAGCAATACGTGCCGTGGTGCAGGATCCAGACTCTGGAGAGCCCAGCTCTGGGGAAAGGCAAGGCTGAGGCTACCAGAGAGGGGAAAGCACAACCTCGGGTGCTGTGTGTGCAGACCCTGCCACTGTGACACTGACAAATGGTGAAGGGAAGGTGGCTGCAGGGCGGCTCTGCCTCAGGGGGTCCCAGGGCTGGCATGGAGGGGGATGCTGAGCGCTCTCGGCTGGGGGATGCATTCCTTGAGCTCTGCACACATCAGCGATTAAAAGAAGGTCCACAATGCCAGAGAAATTTCATCACGTTTCTGGGATCAGTTTTCAGGTCACAGATTACCACTGCTGGTTCCTGGGTTTGCAATGCAGCTCTGCAAATGGATCGATTAAAAGTTAACAACAAAGACCGATTCCATTAAATATTCAGGAACATCTGAAATTAATTTGGCATGAGATCTCAGCCTTTTTTTTTTTTTTCTTCCCATAAACACATTTAAATAATAGATTTGGGATCCAGTTATAGATTAAAAAAAATAAAAAATGTTCTTTGCAGGATGGGAGAAGCTGGATGTGACTCCAAATATATATTTATATATATGTGATAGCTCCATTTTTAGAAAGGGCCTCCAGAATCAAAAGCAGCCACACTGTACAAATGTCACAAACATCCTCCTGACTATTTGTTTTAGCTATTAAAGCCAATCTTATATTTTCCCTTTAGAAGGGGCATTTTCCTGTTTAATTAAGAACAAAAGCAAATCTGAACTATATATGACTATTTGATACATTTTGGCTCTGTCCATAATGATATTTTAATTGAAGTCCAAAGCTATTTTAAATTAATTTCTTTCCCACTGCTCTTCATGGAGCAGTGTTCCCTCAATGTGTTTAGACACAGCCATTTGAGTACACTAGGTGGCTAAAGTATGTCAAAATCCAATTTCACTCTAATTTGGAGCTCTACATGCGATAAAAATGACAGTGGAGATGAGGGCATGTCAATAATGAGAGCATACTTAATTGTGAAGAGATGATCATGACATTATTTGGGGTTTTTTAAGGATACAAGACAAACCAGATTTATTTCTACTTAAGAAAACCTTTGAAATTATGGAAATAAAACCAGCTAGGGTTTTGTTTTGGATGTGGGGAGAAGTGAATAAATGCTTTTTAAAAAAACTCAAGATTTTAGTCTTTTCCTACAGCAAAATATTACTTAGAGATGCTGCACTGGAAAACCAAAAGTTCAAGATACCTGTTAGCATCTCAAAGCAGCCTCACACAGCATCTTCACTGGACAGACTGTAGAACACAGGAGGAAACCTATATTAGTAACTTTTTCCTTCTAGTATTAAAGTTAGCCCTGACATTTTAACTCTTCTGAGCTTCTTATGTACCACTTTAAGTTTTGATAACCCTCTGCTCTAGGGGTTTTTTTAACTGATTTCAATACACAGTAATTCAGACAACAACGGGAATAAGAATATTTTGTGATGGAAGTACACCAACATCCCAGTCCTGCAAACACTCATGGCTAAAAAAGAAAAGTCAACATCACAGGGCTATTATGCAAATATTTCCCATGTGTAAGTATTTACAGTATTAACAGTTTAAGACCATGAAAGTATTAATAAGAAAAAAAGAAGACAACCTCCTCTAAAACTTAATAAAAGCATTGGCAGCACAAACACAAATTTGTTAACAAAGAAACGCAATGACTTTCAGACATTTAAGATCAACAGGGAAAAATAATTTCAAGATTTATGACATTCATTGCAAATTAAGCTTAGAATATTATCTGTAATACTTACTGCCTTACCATTTCAACACAAAATCCAAAAAGCAAACAAAAACCCGATACCCACTCCTACTCTGAACACTCACTTTTTAATCTTTTGTGCAAAGACACCATCCCAACCTCCTGATCAGGGACTTTCCTTTTCACTCAGTGACAACTGACAATTTACTGATGCTGCCCATGGCAGCAAGTCTGGGAAGTGCTGCACAAATCACAGAAGATCCTCACTGGCCCAATGCAGGAACAGGAATAAGGAGCTCATGAACTCTTGTGCTCAGTCTGTTGTGAAACCGTAAATAGTTTCTTCACCTGTTTTCCTGTCTGCTGCACCCACCCAGCCCAAGATCCTGACCAGAATTCCACCCTCATCACTCAATTTCACCTTTGATAAGTGATGACTGAGCAATATCTGTTATTGCACCATCCCCTGTTATTCTCTGTAGGTTGATCTCTATGTTGACTGTTGGATTGGAAAAGACGGCTAATGGAACACCACCAACCTGACACTGTATCAGGCTAAAAATGTGGCAATTATCAACTTTACTTGTCCATGTCTAGCTGATAAGCTCCACAGTTTTACAAAAAAAACCCATTTTGCCGGTATTCAAAGCTCTCCTGTTCCTCCATGAATGACTCAGGAGTAACAACAACAGAAAATGGCAAATCTGAAATATAGACAATAGTATCTTTTCTTTTAATCTTCCGCACTGAGAAGCATCTTCAATATTTTAGTGACAGTAAATTCAGAAACTAATCAGTGCAACAGAAACAAACCCTTACATTTATCTGAAATTGTGTAAAAGCATTTTTAAATTCTGAACTATATCTGCACAGCATTTAAAGGACAGCCAAGGGTACAAAGGGTAACCATTAGTACCAACACTTCTTCAGTGCTTATGCCTGAGGCATACTAATATTTCAGAACTTACATCATTATATACTCAATTCCCCATTCTAAATAACCCAAGACTCTCAAAATATATTTATACTTTGTTTAATAACTAAAGCTCCACAGATGAACATCAGATTCCACATATAAAAAGTAATCTACGGGTGAGCAAACACAACAGTGTATATTACACTTTTACAGAAAGTGTCAAGGCAGCTTCTGCAGCAGCAGCGAGTGCCAGAAACGTTTGATGGCAGAGACACAGAAAGCCTTTCCTGCCAATATATCACACAAGGAAAGGATTTCCCACTTGTCTGGCCTTTTCCCGTGACTACCATTCATCACAGTGATCTGCGTTTACACACGGATTTGCTCCCACATACCCCATCTTCTGCTGGTGATCACGAAGTGACGTCATAATGCTGAATTTATCACATCACACTCACTTGCATTGCAACAGAGTTTGGTGAAAATCACAGAATTATGACCTCCCTGTGGGATCAAGCAAAAGAGAAAGGGGATGGGAAAGAATATGCCATTATTATACACAAGAAGTGCTGTCAGATGCACAGAAAATGATTTTTTGAAGCGTAGGCTTGCTTTTCCGAGCACGCCTACTGCAGAGTAGATGTTTGTCTAGTGACTAACGTGAAGGAGCCCCAAACACACGTGGTGTTTATTGACCAGGCTGCAAGTACAATAAAATGCCATGCAGAGAGACTGGACAAGGACAGGTGGTCACAGACACCTTCTCTCTGGGTTTATCTAAGTCCAGCACATTTGGGGAGCCCCCTGTAAAGTACGCATGGCTTAAAGCAAGCCCTGCTTGGTTCCACGTGGCCACAAGCACCTTGCTCACAGCAGAGAGAACTATGGCTTACACATTCCAAAACTCTGCCTTCAGCTTCCACCGAAATCAGAGAGCATATCCTGGCTCAGAAAGAAATAATCACAAGCCAGAAAAAAGCAAGCACGGCAACAGCGTGTTTGGGCCACTACAGAACTTCAGTGCATTCCTGCACATACACTGGGTATTTTTTACCTCAACTGCCACTACTTGAAACTACAGTGTTAGGAGAAAACACAACACAGACGGGCTAAGGCAGGGAGGTGATCTGGGAGTACCAAACAGCCTTTTTCCAAAGACATCGTGTTAAGGAGTTCTGTGTCATGACTCCTTTTCAGAGCGAAAGCCTATTTGAAGAAGGAGGCATGAGCAGCAAAACCTGCAGAAGCTCAATCTCAGAGCATTACATACCACACAAAAGCATTTTAGCAAGTCTGAATGGGGACAGTGAACAGAAAAGCTACAGCAGCACTGCCTAGAAATCCTAAATAGCCACAGCTCACAATCCCAGCCAATGGCACCAGGTAACACAGCCTGTGGGGACTTTCTACCTCAATTTCTCAAGGTACTTTCACCAGTTGTCCAAGTTCACCTCTTCTTCCTAAGGTGTTATCACTACCCACAGATCAGGGCTTTGATGGGTCAGAAAAAGGTCAAAGGACTCCTGAGAAATACTGCAATTCAAAGGCAGGGCAACACAGTGGGATTTCCCCATTCCTGGTGCATTCTCTAAAGCTAGGGTTACCTATCCCCACCAGGTATTCCAGACCTCCATCCTTACATGTTTGCACAGCTGTCCTAAAGTCCAGCAGTGCTGTGTACCCATGCAAATGATTTCACTGCCTCCCAAGACATCCAGCCACTTATGCTTTCCTCCTGCACATTTCCTGTCTCTCAGTAGATGTCTATACTTTCCTTCATTTAATAAATCAGACTTTGACAAAAACCAAGGGTGTCCAGTATTTTGCTAATGCTGGTTGAGGGCACAATAGTTTTTGCCCCTCTCGAGAGCCCACTTGGAATCTAAATGTACCCATCAACCTTTAAAGACAAAAAACCCAATCCTGTAGCATTCACTGAGACAAAATAATCTCAGAGGATTTTTTAAAATAGACTGAGAGAAGAATTTCAAGTACTGTTAAAGAAAGGTAGAACTGTTCTCTTACTGTGGAAATTTAACATTTCTGCCACACAAGCACAAGGCAACCATGTATTCTGTAAGCCACATGCTGTGTGTTTTCCAAAACAGATGCTCATTCACGAGCAAGGTTTAAACAAAGGAGATAAGGTTACAGTAATCTCAAGATAAAAACGTAACAACTTCACTGTTTACTACTAAGTTCCAGCAATAACCAGCAGTGCCACGCGCTCTGTGAACAGACAGGAAGACAGGGGACCTGCATCCAAGCGCTGGCTGTCCAGGAACACTGATTTTCTGAGGAACAAAGTCTGCCCTGATGGAAGCTGCCTTCCAGCAGGCATATTCACAGATGTGGCAGCACAGGGATTTAGGAACACCAAGCACAGCAAGGGGCTGCACACTTGCACAGGTGCAAAATGCCTTGGATAAAGCCACCATCCCCTCTGATGAGTCCACAGCCCCGTCTGTCTCCCTGCCCATCCCTGGCATGCACTGCTCCAAGCACAGAAGTCTCACCAAACTCTGTTCTAGGAAATGCTGGACGCAAGGTATTTTAATTTTCAGTGGCTGCATTTCCACAGAAGAGCTGTGGATGGCAACAAATTGCTCCTATTATGCAAATGAAACTGCACACTTGGAAATTGCCGATGTGGCTCTTCTGAAGATACAGGAATTGCTAGCGTGGAAAGTTCAATTTAACAAGCCAAGTCTTCTCAAAACACTGAAACCACAAAACACAGACTCTCTCTACCTAATTTCCCGCTGTATTTGACTGCAGGTGGGGAGGGGAGTAACCATGAGATTCACCTCCCAAGCATGATTCCTTTAAAAATAAGAAAATTGCTTTATGTGAATGCTTGAGAGGTGCACGCACAAAAAGATTTATCAATACTTCTGACAATAATCAACAGAAACATTACGTGACTGTACAGGAACTCTCCAAAGCAAGCTGCCTATCATGAAGGTTAAAATGTAGAGAAATCTATTTATACCATAAGATTTCTGTTTTACAGAAAGAGCCATAGCAACTGGCATGATGGCAGAGAGTCCCTGCCAAGAAAAAAAAAAAAACAAATTAGGTATTTTGTTGAATGGCCAAGCGTCTGTCTCTAGTCCTCTCTGAATTCCACAAAGCAGGATTCAAACAGAGCGTGCTGCGCTCATGAATGAAATACCTACAGACAGAACAGTCCCACACATCCAACCACGCTCCGGCTGGAACAAAAGTCCTGTCACACCGCTGCACATTGTTCTGACCCTCCAAAGCCGGCCCAGCAGTCAGCAAACTGCACTTAAAAACAACACCCGAGTGGAGGAGAGTTCCTGAAACCACCCGAGCAGCAGAGCCGGGGCTGCTCCGGCTCCCCGCACAAAGGCTGGATTCTTTGAAATCCCCATCCCGTGCCCGGCGTTGCTGGACACACGTCCCGATTCTTTGTCCGCCCCACGCCAGCGGGCCCATTCGTGTGCTCAAGGCCATTTAAAATTAATAATCCACTTCACCCTAACAGCGAACACGTTCAATTCTGTATTTTGCTCTTTTTTAAACGAAAACAAAGCGTTAGCTGAGGAGGACAATAGAAGTGTCCCCTCGGTTTCGAAGCTTCGAACCGGCTGAGTGATGCACAGTAACAATAACGCGAGGGATTTCCCCGTGGATTCCGAATGTTCAGAGAAAAGTATTTTAAGATACGTGCACACAGAATGCTGAACAGTCAGCCAACTTGCTGGAAGAAAGATTCACTCTTGAGTCACACCGGCACTGCTCTTTATGCCATCCCAAATCCCCGGACCGACCGTGCAGAGCACGGCGGCGACCGCTTTACTGTATTGTTTAAACACCTCGTGCGGGTTTTTCTAACAAAAGCGGGGGGAAAAAGACAAAAGCGGGGAAATGCCAAAACGCGTTGAAGGCCTAACGAAAGGGACTTATTTCACACGGGGTATAGCCTTTAATTTTATGATTTAAGAGCGGTTCCAGGGGCAGTTTCGCGCTCTCTCCCGGAGCGCCAGCGGGAGACGATCGCGCTCGGGGCTCGCTGCGCTTTTACGCGCAAACCCCGGGAACTTGGGAGGCGAAATCAACACAAAAACAGGCAACGACAAAAAAATAAACTCTCGGGAGCTTCACAGGGGTACTCTCAGCGTGTTTTCTTTTTTTCCAGAACACTTCTCCGAGCGCTATTTCCACCCAGCAGAGCGGGCGGCGGAGGCACCGCGGGCCCGCTCCTCGGGCCCTTTGTAGCGGCCGGAGGCGGGAGGCGCCCGGCCCGACCCCGCCGCCCGCCCA
>VYZR01072864.1:1250-15909 GCA_013400675.1 Oxylabes madagascariensis | reverse complement strand
CTGCAGCTGCTGGCGGGAGTCGGCGCTGTGCGTGGGGGCGGCGGGGGCGCCGCGCAGCCTGCCCGCCGGCCTGGGCTCCCTGTGAGTGCGGGGCTGGCACGGGCGGCGGAGGGACGCGGGGCGGTCCCGCCTGACGGTGGCATCTCTTTTTGCAGGAGCCTGGTCAACGGGACCTTCTCCGAAGTCAAGGACAGGATGTTTTCCCACCTGCCCTCCCTGCAGCTGCTGTAAGTATGGCACTGGGAAGGAGCACGGCCAAGTAACACCTCACCCCTTCCTCCTAAATAGAGTCCCTTTAAGCATAGAGCCTCTCAGTTTCTCCTAAATAGAGTTCCCTTTCCCTTGTAGAAAGGGAGAAAACGGGAGAAGACAGCTTGCACGGTCCCCCAGTGTAGCTGCTGTTTCATAACATTTCTGCTCAGGGATGCATTTTCTGCTCAGACACCACTTCATAAAATGTGTATTTAGTTACTAAAGGAGGGAAAAATACTTTATGATGCCCTAAGTTCCACTTTTTGTTAACTTCAGCTTTAGTAAGTTTAAGGCTGAGTTTTGTCCCCCAGAGTTAGGTGGTGGTGTCTCTCCTGCTCGCTTTGTGCCCAGGAATCTGGCACTGGCTTTGTGACGTTGTGGGCACAATGGGGCGAGCAGAGGCTTCCAGGACACACTTCAGAGGGAATCCTCTGTGTGTGAAGTGCTGGTGTTGTCTGCAGCATGACTCCGTGCTTCAGCATGCAACTTGGAGGGTGGCCCCTTAGATGCCTTCTGACCCAGCAGTCCTCTGTCCCAGGAGACAGTGGTCCAGCTCCCAGATCTTTGCAGCCATTGCTCCTTCCTGGCCCCAGGCGAGCTGCTTGGTCGTGCCCAAGTTGCAGTTAAGTGTGTGCCTCCTGCTCCAGGAGCTTACCCAAACTTGCTTAATTTAGCTGTCCTGGGCGGCAGTAAGGAAGGTAAGAGACTGCGGTACAACCCCCCTGGGGGGCCTGGATACTCACTTCTGGTAGTCTGCAGCAAAGCTGAGCAGCAGCCTGCATCCTGACTAGCCCAGCGCAGCCTGTCCGGAGTGCCTGATACCAGGCAGGCCCTCCACACCTCCAGCCCAGAAGGACTGACTGACTCCCCCAGGCAAAGATACACTGCAAAGAAAAATTCAGCATAAAGATCCAAAGGCTGCCAGAAACCCAGGCTGAGCACTTGCCACAGAACTAGATGTTAAAATTGGTCTTAGCAAGAGATAGCCTCTAAAGGCGTCTGGTAGCTGATGGCAAGGCTCCTCTCCTTGGGCACCCCACCTCCTTGGGCTCAAAGGCCTGTCTTCCTATTGGGAGGAGCAGGACTCCATGCAAAATGTGGGGGCAAGTGGGCAAAGCAAGGGGCGGAAGCCTCACCTTCTTTAGTGTGAAACTGGTCCCAAAACCAAGTTTCTGTGAGAGTTGGGGGTCAGCACCAAGCCCCCCACAGAGGGCACGAGGATCTTGCCCACCACTAAATGGTGGTAAACAGTGACCTGTGCCAGCTGGGAAGGAAAGGGAGGAATCCATGGGTGAGAAGCTGTGGGTGGAAAATCAGAGCTGGGGGAAATCTTGCTTGGCTTGGATGGTGGTACAAGGAAGAGAGAGGAAGAGCAGATGAAGATGATCCCTTTTCCTTAGCTGTAATAAATTTTCTGGAGATGTTGGTGTGTGTAGGGTGATGGGGCAGAGGTGGGTTGTTGAAGAAGGCAGAAGTTGCTGATGTCACTTTACGTGGCAAGTCAGATGTGGGAGCAAGAGTGGTTTGTCACCACTACCACCACCTTGGACACTCACAAATTCTGTTGTTTAGTGTAATTTGTAACTTTTTCCTTTAAAAAATGAGAAAAAATAACGATTAAATAACAAAGACCTGCATGCATAATTGAGTACATGGGCACCTCAGGATAATGTCTTCTGTGGCAGTAATCATGGTAAAATAGTAATGCAAGGATTTATTTTTGATGGTGGTCTTCATCTTTGTCAGATTTCTTTGGCATAATTTAAGGAACATTTGTCTAGTATTACCATAATATCCAGGGATCACAGGGAAAGTTTGTATTTCATGTTCATTAGTCTTCTAAATTAATTTTAGTAAAATGCCTAAAACCATATGAAAGGAAGATTAATCAGTTGCTCTAACAAAGCAATTAGTGCAGACATATTCATTCATAGGGGAAAATGGGGCAATTTTCCAAAAATTATTTCTTTTGAGCAGTGTTAATATTTTACACCAAATATGAAGTTTTGCTATTTTCTTGAAAGGAGACTGCCTCCTCTGCCTTTGAACATCAACATTTGGAGGTTGTCTGCTGTTGTGCTTTAATACAGCAAGGAATGAACTTTGCTGGCACAGCCTCCATAACCTCCTTCTTCCTGGCTGTCTTGTGCTGGCTCAGATGACAGCCTCTCTGGAGCAGCTCTATCATGTTTGTCCCTGAAGTTCACACTGGAGTAGGGCAAGGCAGCGCCTGGAGGAGGCAGCACTGCAGCTCTTACTCACCGCCTGTGGACACAGCACTTTGCTTTATAAAGATAGCAGGATTCTCTGTCTCGGTGGTTTGGATATGTCTGTGTTTCCAGCAGACAAACTGGCTGCAGTCCTCCCACACTGCAGGCTGTGCCCCATCTGCAGGTCAGGCTTGGAGCATTCCCCTGGGAGTGTGGAATGAGTGAGCACTGGCCCACTGCGACTGCATAAATGAGAGCTGGTGCTTGGGAGCTTAGGATTGGTGATGAGGTGGGCTCTTAAAAGTTGTCAGTGGGGCTGGAGGGGTGTTGAGTGGATGGGGCCCACACTCAGCAGACCTGCCATCTAAAGATGACTTGTTCTGCTCAGTGGATCATAGAGTTGAGGACCAGGTTGCATTTAGCCAAGGTCAATGGCACAGCAAGCATTTTTCCTGGGGAGTAGTGGACATTAACTACCATCATGTAATGCCTTTAATTTTTTTTCAATAGACCATTCCACAGTATTTTATGTCTGCTGTATTGGTGTGGTGATATGGGCTCAAGTCAGTAAGATTAGTTTGGTCATGGGCAATAAACACAACAGGCATAATCCAGTGTGTCAAGTTTTAATGTGCTTTCCTAATGCCTGCTCTCCATTTTCAGCTTGCTGAACTCCAACTCCTTCACTGTTATACGAGATGATGCCTTTGCTGGTCTCTTCCATCTAGAATACCTGTAAGTTTGGTATTTTATGTCCTTTATAAATAAAGATGTTTTGATAAGTTGCCAGGACTCCTGCTGCAGAGTCTTGGTCTTTACTGTGATTCCCAAGAGCAGGGGAGCTGAAGGATTTATGTTCCACTCCTGTGCAAATATTCTTTATGGTGGCTGACGATTTTTCAGATGTTACAGTGCATTTTTGAAAGATGCTGTGAATGCAAGGTGTCTCTGTGCAATTACAGCACACCAAAAAGGCATTGCTTAGCAAGACCTGGTCTTGGCTTTCCAGAACAGTGCCACTTCTGTGAAGGGGATTTGAGCCTCAGGCAAAAGGTGAAGCAGCCTGTCCTGACCAATGGGTGGCCAGAGCAGGAATTGCAGAATAATGATGTACTGCCCAGAGCAACCCTGATTCTGCTTCTCTTCTCCCAGCTTTTGTCTCCTACTTTGCCTTTTTTCTGATACCCTATTTAATGTCCATAGAATTTATCTTTATCTAATTAATTATAAATACATGAATATATAAACATACATTTAATATAATATAAATGATTGTAATTATTTATGTTGTTATTTAAAATTATTTAACTCTCCATTTGTTTATATCATTCACTTAATTGATTTTTACATTCCTTTCTTTTTCTGGTCCTTATTTTTTTTATTTTTAGTTCACCCCTTTTTCTTTTATAAAAAAGTATTAGCCTTGGTACAAGGTTGTCCTCCCTTCACACTCCAAAGGATGGCATTTCTCTGTGTTACTCAGTATGAGCTGGTGTGTTTGAAACTATCAGTACAACCTGGAAAAAATCCTCATCCCACTCACCTTTCCAAGCTGAAGCGTACCTGTGGAAAACATTTGTCCTTTTCTACAGGAAGACCAATGCTCATAAAACTGACTCTTGCTAAGATCTTGAAGGCAAATAGATATTATGGTGGGGTACATTCAGGGTTAATAGTCTGGTACATGGGGAATAATCAACAATGGAATATGCAGCTAATGGTAAATGGTATATGCTAAAATACATGATTCAGCTACATCTGGATTTTTCAGAGATAGCAAGTTATCTAAGCATTCTCTTCTCCTTGCGTCTACAGGGAAAAAAATATTTGCGGTAGTTTGTTAAAAGGAAGAAAAACATTTTCCGTTGTACCATTAGTGGCCTGCTTTCAAGTGCTGATGGGCTTGTCCCAGCAGCATAGCATACATCGTGGTAGCTGTACTGGTCACTGCAACCAGAACCCTGTCTGAATGAAACACCCTGCTCTCCTCAGATGGTCAAAGGGAAAAATCTCTGTCCCTCACCACCAGCTGCAAGCCAGGGAGCAGGATGAAGACTGCTGAAGCCTTACAGTTTCAAATTCTTCAGCAGCTGAACAAGTGGTCTCTGTTAACGGTTGTGGTTGCCTTTTCTGCCAATTCCATAGAGCTTTTCCTCTTCCCAGCAAACCACATCTCCACCTTTTGGGAACTGGCTGTGAGTGGCCTTTCTCTGTGATTTGTTTTTCTGGCCATGCAGGCAGTAAAACAAGTACAGCTTCTATAACTCATGTCTCTCAGTTACTAGGGATCAGACTTTGTAAAGAAGGAAACCTCACTGACAAACAGGAATGACAAGTGTCTGTGTATACAAAGCCAAAGTCTCTGGCCGAAGAGCAGCTGGGGAGCACCCACAGCTGCACCTATACATAGATGATATATCTCCAGCTGTGTCCTGCTGCACTTGCAGCACTCACAATGGCATTCAGTGCACCCTTAAACTGACCCTGTGTACAGAGTGTGGGTAAGAGAGGCCTGAAAAAGACGGGAGCTTTGCTGGCAAACAGGCTGGAATTCCCAGAGTAGTATCTCTTGGAGGCCAGGCTTGGTGATTCAAGAATCTGGCAAATTCTTGAGTTCCAGCTTGTTGCAGTGTAGCCTTGTTTATTTGCATGGACCACTGAGCTGGTGCTGTGCAGGGATGCCAGCTGCCAGTGAGGGTGTCAGGAGGCAAGGTGGTGCTCTGCTCTTGTGGGTTGAATTTGTGGCTCCACACAGCCCTGAAAGGGCTGACCTGCCTCTGACATCTCCCACACAGACAACACTTTCTCATCTGCACCCTTTGTCTGCAGTCAGGGTCCCAGTCACTTCATGAAGGATTTTTCCTACACCTAAATTGCAGAACCAAGAGTGCTTGTCATCCCTTGCATTCTGATCTTCACTCTTTTGAGAAGAGACCTTGTCTCACAGCATTTTTCCTCTAACTTCTCTGGAGGGCAAACAGAGCTGTATAAGGGAGGCACTTTCATTTCATAAGCCTTTTATAAAGTCAGCATACAGTTGTCTTCATCCAGGTATAGCTGTTTCAGGCAATATCTTGATGGCCACCTGGCTGCAATCACTTTGCAGGGATGATGGTGTATTTAGGGATGCGTCCTCAAGTGCTCAGGGGTCAAGATGCTCGAATATCAGCTCTTTCTTTAAATGCTGACGTGCAGTCAGGAGGAGCAGCGTGCTGCTGGAATCGATATGTGCCTTTCAATATTCCCCCAGAGCACGGGGCCATGACTTGGGTGCAGCTGGCACCCTGCAGAGGAGATGTCCCAGCTGGACACAGCTGAACTGTGGCAGCCAGAACTAAACCAAGGCAGTGGCCTTGCTGTCTGTGCAGATGTCAGACGTGCGCAGCTCAAGTCAGGGCTGTGTGGGCACAGAGGTGGCACTGTGCGTGTGGTGTGTGTACACCACGGGAGCTCCCCATCAGAGCAGGTCTGCAGCCTGGGCAGCCCTGGCACCGCTGTGCTGCCTGCTGGTTTGAAAATGCTGGTGATTTGTGAGAGGGGAAGGTAGGACTTTAGCTTTTAAAGTCTGCCTCAGGAGGCTGTCCTACGCAACACAACACATCCTGAGAAGATTGCCAAGAGAGGAATAAGTTTTTTTTGCCTTGTTCGCTTTGTTCCATTTCTGCTGCTCATTTGTGTCATGTGCCATCCCTTGTGCTTCCAGATACTTGCATTGTTCCTTGCAGTCTGCCCAAGGAAAGGGGAAAAGGGAACATGAGCAGCTCCGCTGAGACTTCCCACCTTTCAGTCTGAAAGAGCTGCCCAGAAATATGCTGCATCTGGCGACCATAGCTTAAAGCACTGTGATTCCAATAATGGTGTTACTTAAAGTATTTTAAAATACTTTTTTTTTTGGCCTAGATTTATTGAAGGAAACAAAATTGAAACCATTTCAAGAAATGCATTTCGTGGCCTTCGTGACCTGACTCACCTGTAAGTCATTTAACACTTGAGAGTAATTTCTACTTGAACAATACTCTCCTGGGAGACAACTGGTTTTCCTGCTACACAGAAATCTTCTCTTCCTTTTGTGTCAGCTTTCTCCTGCTGTCAACAACATGCCTTCCATAAATTAAGAACCAGCCTTAGAGCAATTCTTGCCTGGGCAGCACTGCCACACGTTGGGCTGCCTGTGTGCAGGCATAGCTGGGTCTGGGATGCCACCGGTACCCCCGTGCTGCGCTGGTACCACCACCACCGCCACACTGCCTACCCATGATTAACCTGCTTGCTTCTTTCCAGTGTGCTCAGTGATTGCTCTGTGGGTTACATTTGCACCTGGGCAAAAAAAAAAAAGCTTTAAACATTTTACTTCTATGTGAACTTCAAGCAATCTCCATTCTTGAATGAGAATAATTAATGCCTGTTCCTGGTAGCTTCTAACAGCGCCAGTGGCTGGACAGTACCGGATAATTAACAACCTGTAAGTGAGCTCACGCTTGGTAAGAATTGCAAGATAAGAGATTGCAATGATATTAAGCTCTAACTTTCTTTTCTAGTTCTTTGGCCAATAACCATCTCAAAGCTCTGCCAAGGGATGTCTTCAGCGATTTAGATTCTTTAATTGAACTGTAAGTAATGAGAATCTTTCTACTGCTTCTGTCACTCTTGCTCTCAATTTTAGTTTCTGGGTGTGTGGTGATGTATCTGGTGTCTACACTAAAAAAAAGTGTATTTTTTTTTGTTATAGCTTTTTTTCATTTTATAATTGTTTGCTTGATAGACTCTTCTAAAGTAACTGCTATTTCTTAAATCACTGTTGCTTCTTGTGATGCTGTGCATAGCTTGTGTTATTGTACTTCTTTATGATGTCTCATGTAAATTGTGCTTTAGAGAAAGGGAGACAATGAATTTTAAAACCACAGTTTCCCTGAACATATTTTCCTATTATTATTGCATACTCCCTGGGATAATTTTAGTACAAGGGATTAGTTTTAAAAAAAATTTTAAAAGCTTATTTTCCTTGTTTCTGTGCAGTTGTAGAACATTGCTGACATTCTGTCAGTATTTCCCTGTGTTAACTAGGATTCCCCTATTTTTTGGCCTGGCTCTTTCAAACAGTAAAGTAAAATCATAAGTCACAGAAATTGCCAAAGGATCAAAGAACAAGTACAGTGTTGAAATTGCACATACATTAGCAGGAAGAAGTTAAATTGACTTTACATCAGCAGCGACTCAAAAAATACAAGGCTTCCATCTGTATTTCACGTCTGCAAAGCTGCCCTGTCAACCGGCAGTACTGGAACAGTTTAGTGAAGGAATGGGAATTATCTGTGTCAGCAGTAAATGGTGCAAAGGAGGCTTGCAGCAGACAACCTGAATGTCAGGATGTATTACATTACAGTCCTCATCCTATGAAAACTTACAAAAAAAGTAACTTTACACATGAATCACAGTGCTCCATTACTATGATTATATATGACCATAGACTGCAATGGTTTTTCAAAAAAACTCAGTGGAAGAGAGCTCATAATAAAGGACTCCAAATAAAACTTAAGAAACTTTCCTGTTTTCAGTTCAGAGCAATTCAAGGATACTCAGATATTTTGAAATTCAGCATGCCAAGGTGATGACAGTTCTGTAGTACTCATATTGCTATCAACCTTTTCAAATATGTTTATTTCTGTGTGTTTTTTTAGAGATTTAAGGGGAAATAAATTTGAGTGTGACTGCAAGGCCAAGTGGTTGTTTTTGTGGTTAAAGATGACAAATTCCACTGTTTCTGATGTCCTGTGTATTGGTCCAGCAGAATATCAGGATAAGAAGTTAAATGATGTGACAAGTTTTGATTATGAATGCACCACTACAGGTATTCAGAATGTATATTTCTAAGCACACTACAAATGGTTAAATATCAGAAGTTTAGATAATACCCTTTTGCTTCTATGAGCATGACCTGGGGGGAGGAAAGGGTTACATACAAAGTACTTCCAAGTACTAGAACAAGTACAAAATGGGAAAATTACCTTTAGAAGCCAAAGTAAGTACTGAGTTTTTATTTGGATTAAATGATAATGGGAGAAGAGCTCTGCCTATTCATATTCCAAAAGACTCGATTATGACTCAATTTTTGGCTTAATTTTCATCACAGAATGCTTTCTTCTATCTGGAATAAAGCCATACAGTTATGGCAATTAGTTTCCCAAAATCTCTGTATTTCACAGAAAGCAATGAAAATAAGTTCAAAAACATGGCTATAGCTGTTATCTTTATTTGATAAATCATGATTTATTAGCATCAAAGATGGTGGCAAAAGTGCCAGAAGTTCTTCATGGAACTCCATTAAGTTGAAGAGAAAAGTCCAATAATATTCTGACTACTGTCTTGTCTAGGATCTTGTTTTTTTATTTTTTAAGGTAATGTAAAGCATGCTGAAGGGACCAAAGAGAAATTTGCATGTGGTTATGCCTATATTTTATGCCCAAACTGCTGCAGTTACCTATCTTTAAATGTAGTCACATCATATAACTGAAAATATCAGCTGTGGGCATTGTTTTTCATCTTTTTTGAATAGCATGTCAGTGCTCTGCCTTTTTTCTAGACAGTAATATCAAAGGTGTGCAAGTTCTCATCTGTCATCAAGTCTGTCATTATTATTAAAAGACAAGAGAAAAGGTGATTACTAGTAATGTAAAATGAGATTTCAGGAAAAGGTATGAAAGGTGCTTTGATGGCAATATGTGAAGGAAAAGAGAATGAACTCAGAATTCAAAATTATGTCAGAAGAGCAGCAGAGGTAAAGTACAATAATCTGCTGCATAAAAGGATGTCAAACACAGGAGAGCAATGAAGTTTAGAACAGCACCAAAGCTATGGTGATTCCCACATCTGCTGAATCACTGAGATGCAGCAATGCAAAGTAAAAGCAGGCTTTATTTCATTGCAATCTGGTTTAAGCAATTGTGCAGCACTAACAGTGCACAAGAGAAAGCCTTAAACTGGTCCTCAAAGCTATCCTGACCTACTGGCCCTCTGTCACTTTTTTATACCTAGACACTGTAAAGTTGCTCCAGGCAAAATTCACCCTTAACATTGTCCCTTTGTCTGCTGTAAGTGAAATTACACCAAGCATAAATCTAATTTCATGTGCTGCAGAGCTTTTGGGGGCCGAAGGTGTTCCACGGGGCAAGGATTGCCCAGCTGAATATTTGTTCAAATGCCCTCAGAGAAGCACTCCCTCAGCTCAGCATGTAGCTGTCATACTCTGTTCTGTATGACCTTGGTGGTCTGTGGTGTCNCCCTTTGTCTGCTGTAAGTGAAATTACACCAAGCATAAATCTAATTTCATGTGCTGCAGAGCTTTTGGGGGCCGAAGGTGTTCCACGGGGCAAGGATTGCCCAGCTGAATATTTGTTCAAATGCCCTCAGAGAAGCACTCCCTCAGCTCAGCATGTAGCTGTCATACTCTGTTCTGTATGACCTTGGTGGTCTGTGGTGTCAGGCCGCTGCTGCTTTCTCCTTCTCTGCCACTGCCTCCCCCAGATCCAAAGGGAGTGTAAATATGCCCCTATGGCTTCCTTGAGGATTGATTAGTCACAGGCTTAGATTACATACTCTACTCTAAGTACAGCAATATACCCCATAGGTGTATTCTCCTTTGCCAGTCAGTGATGGGCTGGGCTCTGCAAACCTCTTTCATTCGTGTCAGTCTTTAGCACAGTATTTCCCTCCTGTGTCAGGTGGGATCAGACTTTCCATCATTTCTGGTCTCCAGTACTCTGTGTTGAGCATGACTGGATGCAGGATGTGGTAACAAAGCAGTTTGCTTGGTAAAATGTGTCTTGTTGGCCCAGTCAGCTCATTGCATCAGCTGAACTGCTACAATGGTAACAGGAGAGATGGAAAGAGGTGCTGCCAAATTTAAAATAAAAAGGCAAAGAACAAAATGGTCCTGTTGCTTCTTCACAGAGAAAGTGATTGACAGTATTGGTGACCTGGATTTTAAGTCTTTTTGTGATAGCATCTGTCTGTTCCATTTCTCAGTGCTTGCATCATGGAAGCAGGTTAAGCCATCTAACTTCATTTCTTGTCTTTCTTCCTCAGCAGTGTGTGAGGGGGCTGTGCTGTGGCTGTGAGCACCACAGGGGAACATGTAACTCACTTTCAGGAGACTGAAAAACAGGCCTTGGGCTCCCACAGCCACTGGAAACAGGCCATGTGCATGCCTGGGACCTGCTTTGCCCAGACCTGCAGGCAGGGATCATCTCTCTGAGCTTTGGAAGCTTTCCCCTTTCTTTACCTAGCTGGGATTGTCTTTTGGAGGTGGTCTTATCTTTCCCCGATGTCTGGAAAGGAGGTAGTTTGCAAATCAATAGATACTGCTCCATTCTTGCTCCTGTGCTAGACATCTCCTGTGGTGAGAGAAGGGAAAGGATGGTTAACACTCCCTGCTGTCACACCCAGGTCCTGGGTAGCCTCACCTGGAGTACAAGTATCCACTGCAGGAAGGAAGGGATGCAAGGAGAGTGGGACTGAATCACAGGATACAGTTTTGGAGCAGCTGCCCAAACAGACCATCGCTTAGATTTTTCCTTAGTGTCCTCCAATATTCCCTGTACTCCCCTCTTCTCTTGTGCTGGCATCAGTGCTCCTGTGTGCTGGCATCAGGCAGAGCAAGGGCTGCCAGAAGGAAAATCAGCCCAATAAAAGCGTTGGATCCCTCAGCCGTGACACCGTGATGCCAGTTCAACCACAGAGGGAGCAGAGATGGAATAAGTGACTGGAGGACAGGGGGACACCCCCCCTCTCAGGCAGCAGAAAACTGCATGAAAACCACGTGTCTTGAGACGGGGAGAGCAAAACTGTATATGGGGTGGGAGGGAGAGAGGGACAGCTCATGTGGCCAGCAGCACAGGGGGAAAGCGTAGGCTGTGTCCTCTGCCCTCTCCCATCCAGGGGATCTGGCTTAAAAGAGAAAGATATTGGAAAAGGGCTCCTCCCCCAATCCTATATTTACTGCATTAGCTTTTTCTAGCATTACAGCAAGATATGTAGAATTAAATCGAGGTCCCAAAGCCTAAATTTTTTGCAACCCTGATGTGGCAGCAACTTTCATTGTGTAACCCTGTTCTACACTACAGTCTGGTATTCCCAACACATCTGGTATTCCAAATGTGCTAAAAGCAAGATTTATTGCTTTTTACTGATTACAAATGATTTCCCTACCAATTTTCACATACAGACTGGTTTGTTTCAATTCACAGATTCCCGCAAAGTGTTTCACAACTGTTCAGATTTCAAGAGATGTCTTTTCAGGATCAGCTTTCTGGGTTTTTTTCAAGATTTAAAAAATATTTTTATTTTCTGTGACTGTATCTGCTATTTCTCTATCCTTTAGGTACCTTTTATAACTGGTCAGTCACTTTTACTTTCTGCCTACTTCGATGTCAGTTTTCCTCAGCCCTTTTAATTTCCCAATGAGAATGAAGATAACTTTCTTGTTTGTCTACCAGCATTTATGAACCAAGCCCAAGCTCTATTAATAATAGTCCCTCGAAGAATGAAGACTGTCATTTCTTTCACAGCTGTGGAATCTGCTCTGTTTGTTTAATGGTAGTCATCTATCTTTATTCTCCACAAGTGTAACTCCTCAAGGGCAAGGCTTTCAAGCATGCAGAAACAGAGGGTTCTTCATTCAGAAGCAATTATTTCATAATGCACCAAAGTAAGGGACTCGAGTGAGGACTTAATTACCATTTCACCAAAATCCCTGGATGCTCAGGCCCTTCCAACACAGGAGTGCGTGGTGANAACAGAGCAGCGTGTGGTTCTGCACAGAAATGCCATCATAGGGAAGATGCCTTTCCTTGCCTACATATCTATATCCATACATTACTTCCATGCAGGCTTGCTACCACATTTTAGACCTGAGTGCTTTGTCAGCTCTGCTACACCACGGTTTTTTCCTGATAATAGAGATCTTGCACAGCTGTCTGGTCAAATGCCAAATTCAGATCCAAGTCTCCTCACTTTGCCCCAGACTGACTCTGTAGTGACTGCTGACATACCCCAGGGTGAATTTTCAAATTAAGTCTACAAAGGAGCTTAATTTTTGAGAAAAAAAGTCTTTAATTCTGGAGTTACACTCCTCATCTTTACAGGTTGCTCCAATTTCTCAGTCTTATTGTCTAGGATAAGTTTTCCACTGGATAGTAATTTTCAGGTTGGTTGTATTTTATGCCTAAACTACATTATAATGCCCCATAAAACATTATGTTAACTGAGTTTTTGATTACACCATTTTGTCTATGGTCTAGGCAAAATGGGGTTATCCCCAGGCAAACTTCAGATATCATTTCACTTTCTGCCTGGTTTAGCATAACACAAATTGCTAGTGATTAAATTTGCATGACTTAAGAAGTTATTGGACTTCAGCTGGTAGTTGCTGTCTCTCAGCTTGAATGTGATTCTAGCAAGGCCATTTCACTTGACGGGAAAGCAACTTCCAGCTGTGGGGAAAGAGACTTCTCTCTCTATTTCACTGATAGTAGCCAGCCTAGCTGGAAAATCTGAATTATTTCATTATTTACATATTTGATCTCCTTGACAAATATATTTCCAGAGGACAGTTCATGATACCTAAAGCAGGAGACGCTTTCCCTGTTGCTGCATGCCTAACATGAGCACTTATACTTCCATGATAACGTTATACAAAATCTGGAGTATTTCACTCATTTTTCTGTGTACATCATTCTAATCAGTGACCACTTACTCTGTTTCCAGCAAGGATGTGTCCTAACTGTTGCAAATGTATGTTTCTAGATTTTGTTGTCCACCAGATTTTGCCCTACCAGTCTGTTTCGGTGGATACGTTCAACTCAAAGAATGATGTGTTTGTAGCTATTGCACAGCCCAGCATGGAGAACTGCATGGTGCTGGAGTGGGATCACATTGAAACGAATTTCAGGAGTTACGACAATATCACAGGTATATGAACACTGGGATTCCAGTCACTGATGAATTGTTGGTATTTCACAAGGATAAGATTTGTAGATGGGACCAGTTTGTTGGGTTTTGTCCAGAATCTCTGTTGAATTCGGCTGATTGAAGTGAGTAATGTTTGGACATGAGTGACTCCATGGAGTAATGTGTCTTGTTAATACATGCACATTTAACCTTACTGTAGCACACAAACCAGTTTTTTTTGTCCAATCTTGTATATTCTCCTGAAGGCGCAAACTTGCCATGGATGTCACACCATGGCCCAGCTTAGCACTCACTGCCTGAATCATACAGCAAGTTAAAGCAGAAGCTGAAGGAGCACTTGATCTTGCCAAAGTGCCTGCAAAACAGAATATAAAAAGAATCTATTGNTTCCAAAATGTAAGGTAAAATATAAAAAGAATCTATTGCATGTAGGGGGAAACAGCTCTGAAGGATGCTTTTAGGGTGAGCTGACCAGGAAGCCAGTTGAAAACAACAGAAATATTTAAGCTGCGATTGTTACCTAAAGAGATGTGCTGTAAAGCTTCAGCATTTACTTTCAATTTACAAATATGCTCAATTAACATCTTGGCCAGATTACTGATCAAACAAAAAGCCTGTGTGGATGCCAGGTGATGTTCTAATGCTGATTTTCTAACAACCGTTCTGTCCCTAACCCACACTTGTGGTGCTCAGTCACACCATGACAGCAGAAACAGAGTCTTCAAAGCTGTTGTCTGCTGCCTGATTTCCCAGATACTCCAAGCCAGAGGTTTTGAAGACTCAGGAGCTAAATTATCCATGGAGCATCTTTCCCTCCTGTTCCTTGTTGTCTGTGATGAATTATATTTTACCTTACATTTTGGAAGACATATAGTGTGCTGTGTCCTCCTCTGGTGTCGGATTCTACAAAGGCAGCCAGCTGTGTGTGTCACTGACAAAAGTTTACAAGAAGCTACTGACCCCTCTGTCAGGAAATTTTGGGAATGAAATACATTGCTTTTTTAGGTTTCATTGTGTTTTGGTAGATTAGAATAAAATATGTACCAGGGATGTAAGCTGAGAAGTCAACAGCCCAGAGGGAGCTAGCTGAGCCCTAGAAAAACTGGAAATGAAATTGAGAGTGACTGATTTGCAAAGATAGCTGCCTTCCAGGTGTTCTTCACCTTCCTCTGAATGACTTGATTAGGAGGCATTTCTGCCAGGGATTTATGTCTTAGCTTCACACCCAGAGT
>VYZR01072799.1:14846-25269 GCA_013400675.1 Oxylabes madagascariensis | reverse complement strand
GCTGCCCAGACACAGCACTGGGGTGGTAATGCAGCAGTACACTCAGCCTGGCAGGTGTTTAAAAGTGAAGGGTGATTTCCCTCACTTGGCTGTGGCCCCCACATTCCTCTAACAGTGAGCTCGACCACTGTCAAACCAGGCAAAGCACGGTTCTCTCCTGCAACAGTGCCATTGCAATGGAGTTACTTGACATACAGCGGCATTTTTTAACAGTTTTGGGTGCACAGCTATTCTCTGGCACAGCTGAGCTTTGCCTCTTCCCCCTTGTAGGGCAATTCTTGTCCTGAAGGACAACATTGTGCCCATGAGCAGCGAGTTCACCCCCGAGTCAGAGAGGCAGCGAATCCAGCACTTGGTGAGTGACTCCTTCCACACATCAGACAATCCAGCTGCAGCATCCCACAGAGAGGCCTTGCAGCAAGAGGACCTCCAGCTTTCCTTGAAGGCCATTGTGTGGCCATGTTGGCTGGCACTAGCCAGGGAGGGCTGAGGTAGAAATTCAACCAACAGTCTTTAGTATGGGAGGTGCTCATGTCCTCACTGGAACACGCTTCCCCAGTTCTGGTCTCCATTCTGCTGTTGTGAGTACCAGTCCTGAGGCAGAAGCAGCTCTGGTGCCCTACTCCACTGGAGCAGAACCTGTCCACGCTCACCCCTCCATTCCCTCCTCCAGGCTTTCCTTTTCCCCAAGCTCCTGGATGGTGAATTCACCCGCTTTGAGTTTCCACGGAGGTTGAAGGGAGATGATGTGGGCCAGAAAGTCCTGTACCGGGATTACTTCATGGAGGGCTGGTGAGTCCCTTCTGCCTGAGGGCAGGGCTGCAGCATAGGGCAGCTTCACCTGCTCACACCAGTGGGGAAGTGAAGGGAGAAGGGGCACATCGTGCTAGTGAGAGCAGCAGCACAATGCTAGGGAAGGATGCTGGGAGCAGCTCCCTCCAAAGGACCAGGGCCCTGACAGGGTGCTTAGAAAACAATCAGGATGGTCCTTCTGGCATCCATGGCACTGGGGCTGGTACAGGGAGTCCCAAGCTGGTGCAGGTACAAGTTGGGGAGGAATGGGAGTGAGGATCACCTTGCCCCAGCCTCAGTGAGCTGCCTGTGCATGGGGATACCACAAGGGTTCAACAGAGTCAAAATGCTCTGGCTGGGTTGTACTATCAAGTTAGACAAATCGCAAGTCAACAGTGAATTCTCTGTTGCAGGGGGTACAAGACGGTGGAGAAGGCTGACCTCAAGTATCCTCTTGTCCATGGTCACGGGAAGCAGGTAGCTTAATGCTTTACACACTGGGAAGGCACAGGCAAGTCTTTTGGTGGTCCTCAGTGTCCCTGTCACTCATGTCACATTCTGGGGCACTACAGCAGACCAGGAGCTCTGGTGTTGTCCAGCACAGCACAGTCCCACAGCCCGCATTCAGCAGCTTCCTTTGCTGCCTGGCTAGTGTAACCCAGAGTCCTCTGGAGCACCCTCCTCCAGAGTACAGCAGAGCAGACAGCAGCCCTGAGGGAGCCTGCCCTTTCCTCATCTCCCCTTGCACACAAGAATTCCATTCAGATGAGAACGTCATCAGCTCCCACTTGGGACTGTCTCCTTTAGATTTAGTGCCTTTCCCACAAACTGTCCTCCTTGAGGAAAGGCTGAGAAATGAGCTCGGAGAGGGAAGGAGGAGGCAGGGAGAAGCAGTGACTGCAGCCATCGGTCATCTGCCTGCTGGGGTTGAGCAGAAAATGCCATCACTTCCCCCAGCACTGCAACCCGTGTGCCACCCTGTTTACTGAGTCAGTGCAGAACCTCCTTGTCAGGACAAATGGACACCCCCCAAACCAACCCAATTGTCTTTCTTGCCACCTCAGACCAAGAGCAGATGGCACCGTGGGTTTCCTGAGGTCGGCAGCAGTACCCAGAGTATACCACGGGCCACATGGAGCCATTCACAGTCAGGCTGTTCCTACACTCCCATAAGGCCATTGCTTCTGATCACTCCTCTATTTCCAAAGTCTCCAGAGGCTGTTCTGGATGATGCTTGGAGAAAGGTCCTAAAGCAACACATAGATCAGTCAGGACGAGCCACATCTCAGCCTTTAAAGGCACCACACCCCAACGTTTCAATCCTGTTTTGCTTTGTTTGGGGCCAGGCTCGCCTGCTGGGGACTCTGGCTGTCTCTCGAGGCCTGGGGGATCATCACCTCAAAGTCATCGACACCAACATTGAAGTCAAACCCTTCCTCTCCTGCATTCCTAAGGTCAGTCACAGCACATGGCAATTAAAGAAGCTGCTCCTCTGTTGGATGCACCTTTTACAGACTTGGCAGCTCTTAGCATTTCTCCAAGCACCCTGGTCCCAGTGTGTCATCTCTCAGGGAAAGTCTCATCTCCCTGACCCCTCTTACCGTGCAGGAATTGTCACAGATTTACTCCTCTGCTTTCCAGGTGAATGTATTTGACTTTGCTCTGCATGACATTAAGGAAGACGATGTCCTCGTCATGGCAACTGATGGCCTTTGGGATGTTCTGTGCAATGATGAGGTGGCCCATGTGGTCAGGAGCTTCCTTGCAGAAAACAGGACAGATCCTCAAAGGTAATACCAGCTTTGCCTTTGTTTTCCCTTCCAAAGAACCTGGTCAGACCTAAAGCAAGCTGAGATCCCACTGCTTCCAGGTCAGCTCTGGCATGACCACTCTTTTCAGTGACTTTGGAAACTGCCTGCTAATCTGTGCCCATCCTAAAGTAACAATTATAAAAAGCTGATGTCTTAAAAACCCTCGTTATTTTGACAACATAAAACCACATCTCAATGTTTTACTTAAGGGGAATAGTTGCTATATTAGCCCAAGCTTTGCATTTTTCTACCCCCAGGTTTTCAGAACTGGCCAAGTGCTTGGTATGCAGAGCAAGGGGAAAAAAGAGAGGCCACCAGTGGATGCTGGATGACAGCCACGAGGCATCCTATGATGACATCTCTGTATTTGTCATCCCACTACACAACAGGGAAGAGGACTGACTGTCAGGATGACACACAGCATCTCTGTGTTACCTTACTGTGGTGCCATTCAGCATCAGCCTGAGACTGAGGGATTTCTGCTGCACACGTGAACGCTGTCTTCTAGCAAAACCATTTGCAGTGGAACCTGAAAAGCACAGCCAGCACTTGGCACAGGGTGAACAAGATTAGCTCCTTAACAACATGCAAGAGAAGCACAGTGAGCAACAAATCACTCCCCTTTCTCATTGTTGGACCAAGGAGAACCTGCAAAGGGGGCCATGCAAGCCAAAGGGCACTTTTTCTAAGATCTTTGTGGTACAGTCACGCAAATCCATATTTCTACTGACCCCTCTCCCTTTTTAATATTGAACAATAAGAATCAACTGAGATCCAGCCAGTCTGAAGAGCTGGCTTTTAATCAGACTTGAACTAAGCTGAACTGGATGCATAAGCTAAAGCATCTCTCGTATCCATTTGCTGTAACGTGAGATGTGCTGAAAACGTGGGAGCTGCTGCCAAGACAGCATTGGGCACAGCCCTGCCTGTGGCACGGGAATGCTGGAGCAGTAGCAGAGACCTCTTGAGACAGTTGCCATTTGTAGGCAGCACCGTCAAACCCAGAGGATGTAGCCAGGTGAAGCTCCACCCTGGTGTACAGAAGCCTCCTGTGCAAAGATATGTACATTGCTCTTATTTAAGAACACTGAAGTGTATTAGTAACATAGTGTACAGATTTCTAACAAATCTTAATCCACACTTGCTGACACTTTCTGTATTCAGGTTATTTCTGACAGCAAAGCAGGTTTTGTAGCAGCAGCTCTGGTGACAACCAAGATGTTTCGGTGCATCAGCAGATTCAGTAGAAGAGCTCCAAGTAAAATAAAACCGGTTTGTTGCAATTTGTCTGCAGTGCTGAATCTCAAGCACTTATTCCAGCAGAAACACATTGCAGCAGACAGGCCAGAGTTGTCTTAAACTCTCAGGATCTGCTTCCCAACCTGTTTATTAGCCACGCAAATTCAGGTCTGGACAAGCTTCCCATCTCCCCGAGTCCCAACTTTGGTTTTCATTATTCATTACACGGGTTCCAGGATTCCCGAGAGAAGCAGCCAAACCCTAGTGTGTGTTTCAGTTCCACAAGGATGAAAGTCCAAGTAAAAGTACTTTGTTTTTTTCCCATGCATCTTACTGTGGTGTAATTCCTGGTGGGGATTTTACACAGACCTGGGCTGGAGGAAAACAGCCTCAGAAAATCACAGGGCAGTTTTTGCTTTTGTCTTTGCTTGTCACCAGAAGCATCCCCTAACCAGAACTGCTGCAAGGGCTTGGTGTCAAAAGATTATTTCCTGCAGTGGGAGGGAATTCTCCCCAGGAATGGGGCAGCCTTCTCAGCTATCTGCTCGTGGAGTAAGCAAGGATAGAATAAAAAACATTTCTCTCCAGCTTCACTTTCCCCCCTCCATCCTCTTAAGTTTGACCTGAAAACAATGCACATGAGGGTTCACCCATGGTAATGATACTGGCTGCTATCCTCCCTTCAGTAGCTGTAACACATTTATACACATTAATTGCAATGATCCAAGATTCCTGTTGCTCAAATCCAGTAAGTTGTTTTCTCACCTTCTTGCTGAGAAAGACCTCAGCTCTTCCATCCAGACCACAGGCTGCTGTGGTCTTTACCTAGGGCATCATAGCTCCATAAGTAGCTGTCACAAGGCTTCCCTATCCTGATACACTCATAGGCAAAAAAAAAAACTCTTAAAACGGGCAATTTATGGAGGGGTAACTTCAAAGAATCACGATTTCCACTACAGAATTTCTGATGCTCCAAAACAAAGGGAGATCAAAAAAAAAAAAAAATGGATGAGTTTAACATTCCCCCTCTAAGAAACCAGCAAGTTGTATCACACTGGACAAATGCAGAATTTACAGCACTCAAGTGGTCTCTCTACAAAATATTTATTGGTCACAGCCACAACATTGAATTCTCCACATATGTAGTATTTTGTGACAAAGCATAATTTGACTTTATGTATTTACACTCACTGGCAAATACCACCGAGGAGTCCAACTCCCTATAGCAGCTCACGACCAGAGACCAGTTTCTGAAAGGTTCACCAGGTTCCTGCCCCTGACCCAAAACCAAGGTGAAGTCTCTTAAAGTGCTAATGCAGCCAAGAGGCATTGGAAAAGGTGCCCTGCTGCTTCCAAATTTGTCACTCAATTGCTCCTGCACCCTCCAAAGCAGAGTTTGGGGCACGAATCCAGGACCTGGGAGCTTCAACAAAGTAATAAAATTCTTTCAAGACTGACTTGGAGAATTACACCCGAAATCTACAGCCCAGGCAGAAGTGCTCAGCCACCACACTGCTTACTTAGAGGTGGGCTCTTGAGTCTCATTTCCCCCTTGTTTTGAAAATAGGTCTTTGCTTCATCCCAAAGAACATGGGGTGGGGTTTACATGTCAGATTTGGAGGGGGAATGCTGTTTACTGCTTGGCCACTCTGTCAGACCTGGGAAGGCTGTTTTTCAGCAGATCTGTTTCTCATTAGCTGGTAGCCCTAAATACAAGAATCGCAGACTCCTAGAGAAGCATGTAGAAGCTGAAAGCCAAAAGCTTTATTCACCTTTCCTGTCCAACTGGCTCTGAAATACACAATCCTCAAGTCCCCTGACAACACTTGGCACATTCCCCTCTTTTAAAGCCAGATGGAAAGCACTCGATGCTACATCAACAGAGATGTCTCTGCCTGTGTGGGTGGCAGTGGGCCCTGGGAAGGCACTCAGCTGCCACCCTGAACGGAAAACTAGTGCTGTTGTGCATGAGCCTGAGCATCCCTACTTCACTGCAGAAAGCCACTGATGTGCTTTTGTGTGTATCCTCCTAAACCACTCACTCCTCTGGTTCCCGTTTCCTTCAACATTCCATGCCACAACATACCATGTTTTACAACACTGCAAGCAGAAGAGAGCTGAACAACGACCTCTAGACAAGCGCTCAAAACCACATTAACAAAGAGCTTTTATAGAATAAAAGACTTCCAAATGCTTCCCTGTGAAAAGTAACAAGGAATATGGCCAGAGGCTATCTGTTCACTTCCTCAGGCAAAAGACTTGAAAAACCTCAAAGATAATTTACTACTGGACGCTGAAGTTTGACTTTTAAAACACACTACGAACCCCAAATATCTGTATTTACAAAGCACTGCAAATACCAACGAAGGTAAAATAGCACCAAGCAGCCTGAAATGCAACACTGCTGAGTTAAAGTGGCTGAGGCCTGAGAAAACCACCTCCCTTTGCACGGGGCAGTTTTATTTATAGGCGATGGTGGACCAGCACAGGAAGAGGGGTGGCACCAACCTCTCATCTGCATCTGCAGCAGCAGGCCTGTGTGGCAGAGGGAAAGCATCCATCACCCTGCTGGAGGATGGCAAACTCACATGGCAGCCCTGTGGTTAGAAATGCCCCGTGTGGCAGCAGCAGCAGAGCCACAACCACAGCACAGATGGAGCCGCACGGTGTGAGCCTGCCCCGTGTGGGCAGTGCTCCTGCACTGCCACAGGCAAGCGCTGTGACCTGAACAGAATCCAGCAGTGCAGAAATGCTTAGTGCCCATCCCCAGCTCTCAGCACAGCACCCTTCCATGGACAAGGACTGGGAGCGGGGGGAAAAAAGGCAAGAAAAAGCAAAACAGAAACAGCTGTTCTACGAGGCATTTACTTTTCCAGGGAGTCATGATGTGAACTGTGTACAGCTGGGATGAATTCTGCTGTAACAGAGGAACATCAGGACAACTGACCTAAGGAAAACGCTCCAGCATGGTTTGCCAGTATGGAGTGGCACTGGAGAGCAGTGAGAACAGGCCCATTACTGTCTTGTCACCTTGCCAGCTTTTCATATTTATGAGCAGGGAAGCACATGTGACTGGGCAAGGGAAAGAACAGACTTCCCAAGCTGTGACCCAGCACAAACCCAAGTGTGTTTGGAAAGGCAAGAATACAGTGAACACTACATTTTCACCAGGCCTGTCCCAGCTTGCTGGTGGATGCATTCCATTGAAGCAGTATTTCAGGAAAAAGAAACTGGAACTGGGCCTGAGGACCAGCCTGCCAGCTTTTCTGTGCTACAAGCCCCTGAGGCAGGAGAGCATGTCCCTTCCCCATCTCTGTGCAGGGGCATTCCTTGGAGCAGGGCCACAGCAAAGCAGAGTCAGCACAGTCATGCCTAACATTTTTAAAATTCACTTCTGAAGACACCATCTGACAAAGAATGCATTGCTCTTTTGGAGCTATCACCGGAAACCTGCAGACCGGTACCAAACTGTGTGATGGACTACACACACGTCAGTTTTACCAACAATGGGATACCGGTCTAAGCCTGGTGTGGGATGAATTTCGTGGAGCTTATTTACAGACCAGGGGGCGAAAAACCGCATCAGTGGAAGTAAACAGCCTAGACACCTCACATTACTGGCCCACATCATATTCTTTTATATCTAAAAGTAAAAAAATATGGCCCATTCCCACTGCCCACCCACCCCATGATATTTACAAGTAAGATCAGCCAGGATGGTACAGAACGAAGATACACAGGCAGACTGTGCTTTCAGTCTCAGTGTGGTTTCTCCATCTTCCTGCTGACAGACTCCTTTATTGCTCGTGACACTGGCCGGACCTCAGCAGTGCTGTCTACGCCTCCAGGATGTTGACACAGCAAACAGCAGGGAGGCTCTGGCAACCTCTGACAGTGGATGAAACCTGTGCAGTTGCACACTAAATTGCCAAAAAAAAAAGGATGACAAGATGTATGAGGTACATTCACAGCTACCCACACTTCTGGTGCATGTTCCACTGCAAGAGAATCCAGCATCTGCCATTGAAAACTGTCAGTGTTCACATTTGGCACAGAAGTATTTGCATCTGTGGACTGCAATGAAACCAGAGATCCCAGATGTTAAAAACATGCACTTATGGAAAGGAACTGCACGTTCCACGTTGGAACATCAATAGCCTTGTGCACTTACAGCAGGAAAACACATAATTACAGCTTTAAAAAATGCCACAAACATTTTGTAGGAAAACAGACTTCACGGCTCTAAGAAATAACATTGTGTCAGTTCCATCTTGGGCTAAAGCCTGCTGGGCATGGACTGGAAGTAAGAACTTGTAGCATGCTGCTTCTTGAGCTTGCCAGGAGGCCAAGAGGAGCAGTCCTCAAAACGGAATGCTGTAGATAAAGGTAAGACATGGAAAATATGCAGGAACAGGAACACAGTCTAGGAGATGTAGGCAATTCCAAAACTATGCTTGCAATGATGTGCTGCTGTTAGCAGTATGGGAGCCATCCGACAGCAGCTGCAGTGTAGGAATTAATCGTCGATAGTTGGCAACCAGAAGGCCTAGAGAGGAGGAAAGAAAACATCTTTTCATAGCAGAACACAAATCTCTCCTGCAACACCCTGTAGGAGCTGCCACCTTCTGCAAGCACACATGAGAGGCACTGAGCCTTCTCAGATTAATCTCTAGAAGGGTCAGCACCTCATGGAGCTCAGAGGAACTTAAAGCCCATTTCCTTACCATATTGGAACATGCACTAGCGAAAGTCATGAATTTTGGATTGAACTGCAGACAGGTTATAGGACCTGTGTGTTTTCCATCTAGGACAGCCACCTTCATCCCACTTTCTCCATTCCAAACATGGATCTTCCCATCCTCCGAACCTGAAGGTAGGAGTGGAAAACAAGATATGCAAGATGCACTGGAGAGGTCAGCAAAGGAAGAACTTTTTTTTCTGTCAGAACTTTAGGAACAGACAGGTCTCAACTTCGTAACACAACCTTTAGAGTTCTCCAAGTGTCACAAGGGCACATACAAAACATCACAGAGTTAAAACACCTGTATCCAAACAGCAGGTTTGCCCCTTTGCACTGCAGAGACTCAACTACACAACAGGGCAACACTACTCAGGCAAAGATGTTAACTACTGTCACCCAGTAGGAAAGGAGAGCTCTCCTCCAGCTGTGGAGGAGAGACCCTGGCCAACCTGCACCTACGTGCAGAGGCCAAGTGCTGGGTAAAGAGTCATTGTTCACACAAGTTCTCAGTTCAGACACAGGTAAATGTCTCACTCAGTATGCACAGAATCAAACCAAAGCCTTTACCATGGAAGATAACCAGATTTCAATGCACTAAGCCAAATACCAGAAGCTCCCTTGGAGATACCTACTCTCCACATTAGTATAATGGGACACATTTTTCACTTTAAAATGACATTTTTCAAACTCTGAGGCTGAGAACTTTATATTTTTATAATTCAGTTCTGTTTTAGACTCATTTTAAATAGGTTTCCTAATAAAAATGCAAAGCATTTTCTTCTGCTTCTGCATTTATGCCTGTAGCCTTTCAGGAAAAAAAAATTAAGAAACATAAGTTGCAACTTAACCATATGTAAAAACTGAACAGGAGTAAGTGGTTTGGAACTTCTACTACTGTTTTAATTTGGATGAGCACAACAGGAAGGTAAACATGTGCAACAAAGTGCTCTCCAGAGACAAATTAAACAAAAACCCCACCCCTCTTCTCTGCAATCAGGAAGTTCTCAGCCAGAACAAAAGAAAAGAAGTTTTGCCAAGACCATCATTCATACAGGAAAAATGAGGATCTGGATACCAAATTACCACAAAGTTAAACATATCTGACATATCAGCCACAGAAATAAGAACAAAAAATAAAGTGCTAGGAAGGGGCAGCACTACACAGACTCATCTGACTTGTGTCCATAGGCCCCGTTGGGGAGCAGGTGACTGAAGTGCTCATTTTGCTTGGGTGCCCAAGGTGCAGCACCAGACTGTACAGAGTTTCAAGCTGATTTTTGCCACCTGTTTCCCTCATGAGTCCATCTTGCAGAGGGCCAGGGGAATCATACACTGGGAGCCATCAGGCTGATGCCTACAGCTTTTGTCAAGGGTTAAGAGCTTGTTCCACAGACAAAGGGATTTACAAGAGCCACACGAACAAACTGCAGCTGCCCCAGAATGTCACCAGTACAGAACACCCCTGGGGGGCTACAAATGCACCAAGCTACAACACCACTCACCCAAGCACAAACACGTGCTTTGGTCATCAGGAAACAGGGGATGGCCACAACACAGCCACAAAATGCTGTGAGGCAGCACATGAGGGGATCCCAGCCACAGGGAGAGGACCACTAACAAACTGTGTGACCAGTCTTCCCACACTACAATAGTTTCCTGGTTTCTTATCTGTTTTGGAACAGCACTTATATACAAGAAAAGACAAGACTTCTTGCAGGCTTTTTTGTATTTCAGTCTAGAGAACACTGAGCAATCTAACAAAACAGAACACTGTCAGTGCAAAGAAAGCTTACAGCTGCATTGTATTATTTAAATAAATTCTTTTGCCCAACAGACAACT